>VDFB02021354.1:0-15972 GCA_007258455.2 Sequoia sempervirens | reverse complement strand
GGTTGACTGACACCAACCTTGGTTCATTCAACCTCAGAGCACTCAAAAGTCGAATCTATGGAACAAATGGGCATCTTCCATCAATCACTTCACATCACATTGTGAAGAGTGGGTTGTATGTTGCTGCTAAATTTTCCACCAACAATTCAATGCCCAGAGCTGATTATGGAGTGCGCTAATTGCTACAAGCCGGAGCGAAGGACAATTGTTTCACCTGATGGCAAATTATTTGCCAACCTCATGCCCGATGCAATTAGAGAAGCGTTTGGACTTCCCGCTTCAGATAGGATTGTGTACAAGACAAAAGAAAGAGCTGATAAGATGTATGCTTCGTCTTTTGAAAGATGTGCTAAGAGGATTAATTCAGTGTGGATGTGGAAGTCAAGGCCTCCTCGCACAAAGTTGCCCATGCAGATTATCTCCGAGGACTTGAAACAAGAGTACTGTGATCTGATCATGATGCTTAGCCGAGTAAACGGGAGTTCTCAGGTGTATATTTTTGAGCCTTGGATGTTTTACTACATCGGCGTGGTGATGGAAGGGAAGGATTATGTTGATTGGGCGAGAATGATCAGTGACAATATAGATGAGCAGTTCAGGCACCTGAGGAGGACAAAGACATTCTATATGAGCTCATATGTTATTTATATGCTGGTTTAGATGACGAAGTATAGAGGGATGACTTATAAGGAGCCAATTGGAAGCGGTCGAGATCAATTCAGGATTCATGAAGCTTGCCCACAGCTGCACTTGACCAGGACTTCTCATTTCAAAAGGGTGAACGATGCTTTTACCATGTATATAGCAAGGAGTCTCTAGTAAAGGACTCAACAAAGAATATCTAAGGAGGCCTAGCAGTTGATCGAGAAGTACGGATGTTGGTTCATCCAATTTCCAAAGTTCACCTACATTAGGCTGCAAGGGTTCACTTCTTATGCATACAGATTACTAAGGTACCCCACCGACAGGATGGTGATGTTAGAAGTATGTAGGCAACTTCTTGCCTACGATAAAATCCAGAAGAAGAAAAAGAAAGGAGGACTGAACTACCCTATTGTTATGGGGAATTCAATTGAGGAGTGTCCATTTGTTCAGGCAGCCAGAGAGGCTAAGGACGAATTGCAGTTCTTCCACCTCACTTTCCACACTAGCAGACAAGATTTTGATCCCCACAAAAATATTGTAGTGCAAGGTGTGGAGCATAGACAAAAGGCTCACATCGAGGATTTTTGGGCTAATGCAGAAGACGAAGCTGAAATTAGAAAGAGGATGTTCACTAGGCTACCTTTGAGGCTGATCAAAGAATGCGAGGTTGTCCCAGTTCCAGACCAGGTAGATGAGGATGTCAGTATTATTCACCCAGATTTTGAATCAGTGAAGGACACGCCAATCCCACCACCTGACTGGTTGGAACCTGAAATTACAGACTTGGACACGCTATCCATTCTAGTCCTGACATTCATGAGGAGCTGGGTTGAAAGGTGTGTTAGTAGGGTCAAGAGAAAGTCAATTGCTCTCACATACAACCTTATGGGAGATCAGAGGCTGCCTACTGCAAGGAAAAGAAAGCAAGCTGCCCAAGTTGTAGAGCCACAAATGGAGGTGCCAGTTCAACCATCACCTCAGAGATCCGGAGGATGACACTGACCCAGCAATTGAGATGGAAGCTTTCCTTAACAGACTTGGTGGGTCGCCAAAGAAGAAAAGAGCTAGGAAATATTCAAAGATTGAGACTAATGAATCTGGTTCACACACCCTTCATGTTGTTGTTCAAAGGGAGGATTGTGATCGAGATGAAGAAATGCCTGAGAATTATATGATCACTACTATGGAATTAGGACGTCCTACAGGAGCACAAGTAATTGAGGAGGCTGACAGCTCCTTTTAGGCTTAAAGGATAGAATGCTTTGTAAAGAGGAAAAGTACAAGAAATTGAAGAGGGAGCATAGGGCGCTGATTGGCTATGTGAAACACTTAGCACATCCATGCGCACAGTGGAATCCAGTGGTGGACTTCCTAGCAGAGCTTCCAAGGGAATCAATTAACGGGCTCGAGGAATTGAGGAAGATAATCCAGGAGGCGGACAAGTGGGTTGGCGGCGTCCGTGTTGAAGCAGAAAAGTTCATGAAAGATCTCTCATCTTTTCAGCATGCCTTGAGTATCCTCACGCGTATAGAGAACATTGGGCAGGCTTGGAATGAGACTCACATCTATCAGGACAAAACCATTCCACGCTTGGCAACCCTTATGCATATGCCTATGCAGACTTTAATTGAAGGAGTAATCCAAGAAGGAGATAGGTATGATTTTCCAGGCTGGTATTCATCAACATTCACTGGCCGAGGCTTCTTCAACACAGCGTAGGTAGAATCAGTCAAAGTGAGGAAGGCTATGGGAAACATTCAGGAGGGCGTCTTCAACATGCTCGAGGCCTTGTTTGCAAAACGGCTAACTCCCGACGAAATGACACTAGATGGCTTGAAGGGCAGATTGCACCCTTTCTTTTCTAAAGTTATATCATTCATCCAAGTTGATTTTGAAAACGTCTCCACTTTCTCTAGCATCATTCAGAGTACTCAGAAATCCATTGAGGCCTTGAGAAAATCTTGCATTAGACAGGAGCAAACAGTCACCATCCTCGAGTTTCAGCTCAATCTCACTCCATCTATTTCGATTTAGGAGATTGAAGTAGTGCTGACCCGGTTCGTTGATTTGCGGTCAGAGAAAAGAACAGTGGGAATGCATTCCTGGACGAGAATCTTTTGGAAGGATAGTGGGCATTAATTGCCCATAGTGGTCAAAGGGAGGAGTTTGTCATTTTGTGCTCATTTATTGCACCACTCCTCCACCTTCTGGTGGTTATTAGGGTAGAATCTTGTTTAGGGCTTATGTGGCTCAATCTGAGCCATCCATTGTAATTTGATTTTGGCCGTCCATTCATATTGGCCAACTATAAGAGGGGCACTCCCCCTCATTTGTAATTCATTAGAGATTAGGATTATAGTGCTAAGAGAGAGCATAGAGAGACAACTTAGTGATAGCATAATTGGTTAGCATAGCATAGTTTGAAGAAGGAAAGTTTTTCCCTTGAGAACTTTGTAGGAAGTTGTTGTGAAAACTATCATAATAAAAAAGAGTTTTCATTGATGATGATTTTGTCTTTTGTTGTGAGCAGCTAGCAAGATTTCTTCATCCTTATTCAAGTAGAAGTTAAAGTAGAGTAAATTTCATTTTATGCAAGTAGTTAGTTGTGGATTGTGGTGTTTAATTCAAGCAGCTTCGTCTAATCCATCCCACTAGCGAGCTTACTGATGGTGAGTTCGCCCTACGTGGTCAATTGGAACACTTTTCAAGCTTAACTTTAATTATGATTCACGTGTTGGCATGCGTCGTTGTGATGGTGTTTTAATGCTGAATTGTGATTTGAACATTTCTTGCTATTCCTTTGAAGATTGCACCAAATTTGTAGAAGCTGTCCAAAGCGAGGCAAAGCAAAGTCTGGTTGAAGTTTTGCTAAGGTTGATCCCACGTCCCGCCCTTAGGTTAGATCATAGGTTTTCTAATCCCTACACCCATTTAAATTTAGTACTTTCTGGTTAGTATTAGGAACTTGCACTTAATAAATCATTCGAACCACGTGAAAACCTTTAATCTGTTGTCTGTTGTCCGCTGTTGAACAATTGCGTAAGTCCCCTCGTGATACTAGCATATCACAACGAAGCAACTGAGGCTATCCATTGCATAGAAGTAACCTTGGAGTAGAATGCATGAAATTTCTCGCAATCTTAGCATGCTAGATACTTTGATCAAGAGAGAATAGGGTAGCCTGTGGTAACTTTATTCTACTATTTGGTGAGGTAATAAAAACACATCAATAGGATGAAATCGAGAAAACGATTAAGGAGTTGCTTGCTATGGGGCACATCAGGCCTAGCAAGTCACCTTTTGCTTCATCCGTGGTTTTGGTCAAAAAGAAGGATGGTACTTTGCGGATGTGTATAGACTATAGGCTATTGAATAAGAGTACTATCAAAAATAGATATCCCATACCCAGGATCGATGAGCTGATAGGTGAGCTACATGGTGCCCGGTATTTTTCAAAGATAGACTTGAGATAAGGGTATCATCAGATTCGGGTTAGGAAGCAGGACATTGAGAAGACGACCTTCAGGTGTCATTGTGGGCATTTTGAGTTTGTGGTTATGCCATTTGGGCTAACCAATGCTCCTGCGACATTTCAGTCCACGATGAACAGTGTCTTCCATTAATAGTTGAGACGATATGTTCTAGTATTCTTTGATGATATCTTGGTGTAGAACAAAACATGGGAGGATCACATTGCTCATCTTGACATAGTCTTGGGTATTCTTGGAGAGGAGTCCTTGTATGTGTTGTGACCTTTTCACACATCGCCCCATTCAAGATGGGGACCCCCTAATTTTTGCTCCGTTCCGGTCTTTTGGCTTGGGTTTTTCTTCTCTCTCTCGCTCTGTCTCTTTTCTGGTGTCCGTCTTTCGGGGGGTTGTGTCCGTCATTAGGCTTAAACGCAAAATATTGGCCAAGTATAAAATTAGGGTTTCATCGTTTCTGGCCAATTCAAAGTCAAGTAAAGTGAGAAAATTGAAAATTGAACTTAATATTGTTGTCAGCGGACATCCAGCAGGTTTCCAGCCAAGTTTCATCAAATTCTGAGGTACTTACTATTTTTAGTACGTCTGAAATTCAGGGCAATTTGTCAGCTATTTTGAGATTCTGATCATCACACGGCATTCAGAGTATATCAGACTGCTTGCATGCCAAATTTGAGCAAAAACAGATGACTTACTATTTTTAGCAGTCTGGCTTCCGGCACGAATTTCAGGGTCCAGATGCAGAGATTTTCTTTGCATGTCTGGATATTCCTTCTGGGTTTTTCGAGACCTTCGCGACGATATAACATGCAAGACGAGACGACTATTGACCAAATTTCTTCCAGACTATTTTTGTGGTTTGTGTCGAGGTTTCTTTTGCATGCCCAAAAGATTCCTCGATACTCGAGAGCTGCTGATGGTGTGACATGCAAACAAGGATTTCACCAAGAAGGAATCCTGCTATTTTAGTGTGTGTCCCAAGAAATTGCCTGCCAGCTGTAATCATGAGTCGATCGCAGCGTCGCTAGTAAAACCAGGAGCAAATCTGAGATCTTTGATACGCATGCAATGCAAATTAGGGTTTCAATTTCCTGAGCCTAAAAATAGCATCAAAAAGTCAAAATCTCTCGAAACCGATGTAAACCATCGCGATCAACATCCTTCAAGCTATCTGCTGGTGAAATTTCGAGTCAAACAGAGCACTTACTATTTATAGTAAGTCAAATTGGAAACATGCTAAAATAGTAAATCAGTTGCATGCGTCAGTGTCGGCAGTAAGGTCACGTGGTGAGGAACGCCTCATTCAAATTTCACGTCGATCGGAGCTTGGGAGCTATCAGAAACAAGAGCTTACTATTTATAGTAAGCCATCTTCAGAAACAGGCTATAAATAGCAAGGTGACTAAAGTGGCAGTGTCGACAAGTTGATAAAGGCATGAGGATGCTATGTTTAAAATTTCAGGCCATTCCGAGCTTCAGAAGTCCAAATTCAAAGAACTTACTATAAATAGCAGGGCACGTAAGCTGGCGAAAAATGAGAAAAAAATTCTAAGTCTGGAGCTTCATCCAGTTGCTATGGCAAAATGCGCCCATCTTGAGAAAGTCAAACAGGTCAATGCTTTTCATCCTGTAGCTGGGCCAAAATGCGCCCAAGGGAAATTGATGGAAGTTGAAAAAATTTCTAAGTATAAAAAATCCTCCTCACCCCTCCAAATGCGCCCATCCTGCATCTGGGGTGAAATGCGCCCAAGGCAAAATGGTCAAAGGAAAGTCAAACATTTTAATCCTCCTCATGCATCAAAATGCGCCCAAGGAGAAAGAGGGAAAAAGCTTAAAAAGTTTCTAAGGCATGAAAATCCGCCTCACACATCAAAATGCGCCCATCCTTCACAAGCATGAAAATGCGCCCAAGGTAGGAGTCAACAAGAAAGTCAAAGTTTTTCATCCTCCTCAAGGGGTAAAATGCGCCCAAATGAGCTCACATGAAGACGAAAATAAAGGTGAAGGGTCACAAGGCGTGGTGGCAAGTTTCATCCTCCTCCACACTAAGAGTGCGCCAAGGGTGGTGAAGGCAAGGTGGTAGGTTAGGCGTTCAAAGTGATCAAGGTATGTGTGGCGTGATTTTTAAATATCCTCTCAAAGTGTGATATGCGCCTAAGGTTATAGGTGTTGGAGATTTTTCCTAAGGCGTTGGAAGTGGTAAGTGTTAGAAAATATTCCAAGGTGTGGAATAAAATGCTAGGTGAAGTGTGCGCCTAGAGTAAGGGAGTTATAAGGTGTTTGACAAATTTTCAAAAGGCATTTCAAGGCGTTGAGAATAAAGTAAAGTGTGTTAGGCGCCTCAGGGGAAAATAAGATATTGCCTAAGTGTTAAAAATTTCTCTAAGGCGTTGGAGCTTTTAAAATGAATATTTTCCAAGTGTGAGGTGAGAATAAAATGTACAAGGCGTGCCGGGAATTCCTAATGAAGTTGATAGGAAATTCCTCTCCACTGGCAATCAAAAATTTTCTAAGGCAAGTTTTCAAAAATGCAAAGATGATTTAAATATTTTCTAAGGCAAATTTATTTTCCTTGGAAAATACGCCTAGAGCTTCAAGTTGATGAAAATTCTCAGAGCACGAACAACTCTTCTCAGTGATAAATCCAGAGACAATGATATTTCAAGTTCTTCAAATTTTTCAAGAAGTCAGAGCAACACAGAGTGATCACAGGCGAAGAACGAATTTAAATGATGGAAATAATATTTTTTTTTCTAAGGTTCAAAATTGAAAAATTAAATGAACCCGTTCATTGGGTACCCATGGATTCGAGGCGTTCTAGTGAAATTTTGCTTCTGGGTACTGAACGTTTGCGATGATGAATGGATTTCCAAGTCTTCTGAGCTTCGCCAACACTTTTTCAGTGAAGAATTTGATCAGTGCTCGAATGGTGAATTTTCCTAAGGGAAAATTTTAAATTTTCTAAGGCAAATTTGAATAAAATGAGTTTTCAAGATGAATTTTCTTCGAATGATGAATCTGAAGGGAGTTGCCTAGATAAGTTTGTTTAAATTCTTCGAAGATGAATTTTCCAGAGCAGATGATGAAGTTAAAAAAATCGAATTCAAGTGACAGAGCTCCAGCTGGTGAGTTAAAAGAAGATGAATTAAATCAAATTTTCGAAAGCAAAATCCAGAACGCCAGTCAAAGTCAAGTTTCTAGAAGAATAATATTCCCGACGACTGGAGACAAGTGTCAGAAACACCAGGGAGGGAAAATTCGAATTTTTGAAGTGGAGTAGTGGAGTTTAATGGCACTGGCTAAAATTAACTTCTTCTAGAATTCGAGTTTTAGCTATAAAATGGAGAGGTTTTTCACTTATTTTCACAGCTGGAAGTCGAACTTGCTCTGAGAGTGAAGCATTGCAGTAAGTTGCTGAGGCTTGAAAGAATTTGAAATTGTTGCTGAGAAGGAGACGCCTTGAGTTTGCTGAGAGCTGAAAGGTACGCCATTGCTGAAATAGAAGAGGTACGGCCTTTGCTAGTATTGAGGCTGAAGTCTGAAATTTGATTTGTTGAGCTTAGTTGAAGTTGCCTGTGGGACGCCTTGGGGTGAAGCAAAGGAATAGTTGAGAACTTAGAAGCACGAATTTGCTAGCTTGATATTTGCTGATTGCTGATACGAACACATAGAAATTAAAATTGCTGATTGCTGATTGAGAAGTGAAATCATCAGAGTTCACTTAGAAATCTGTTCTAAGTGTCGGAATTCGAATAAATTCAAGAGAAGAAGCTGAGGTTTGCAAACACGAGAGTTATTGCAGCTTCTAGAATTCGACTGCAGCCCCTATCATGCCTTATTTTATTAAATTTAATTGCTGATGAATGTTTGTTATGTTGCAGATGGCTGAAGCAAGGACAACCGGAAAGGACAATGGTGCCTCAAGACAAGCCGTGATCAAGAAGCTCAGCAAAACGTTCATGCCAGAGTCGAAGTTTATTTCAAAGCTGGGCAAGTTGACGGACACTAATTTGGGCTCTGTCAACCTGGAGACCTTCAAGAACAGGCTGTTTGGAATTGGAAGTCATCGGGCTTCGGTCACTTCGCACAACATCGTCCGCAGTGGATTATATGCAGCTGCTGGTTTTCCGCCAGCCATTCAATGTCTTGAAATGATAATGGAGGCGCTAATCACATTTTAGAAGGAACACCTACGCCGATCACGACACTGTGATGGCCAAGGCTTGCCAATCTCACTCCCGCAAATGACAGGAAGTCGGATCCCGGTGCACAGGAACATGATTTACAAATCCAGGGAGCGAGCGGAGCGGATGTATGCTTCTGCTTTTGAACGGTGCATGGATACAATTAACACTCACTGGATGAGCACTCCGAAGCCTTCTTGAACGAAGTTGCCGAAACAGATCATAGCAGAGGACCTGAAACAGGAATATTGTGATCTTATCATGTTACTGAGCAGGGTTGGTGGTTGCCCACAGTCCTACATTTTTGAGCCTTGGATGTTTTATTACATCAACCTGGTGTTAGAAGGCAAGGATTATGTCAATTGGGTTGAGATGATCAGCGATAGTATACATGAGCAGCTCCTGAGCTTGAGGAGGACTAAAACGTTTTACATGAGCTCCTACCTTATTTATATGTTGGCACGAATGACGAGGTACAGGGGGATCTCTTACAAAGAGCCTGTTGGATGCGGCTCTCATCAGTTCAAAATCCATGAGGCATGTACACAGTTGCACCTGTCAAGTACAACCCACTACAAGCGTGTCAACGATTCATTCACCATGTACATCACGAGGCTGCTTCAGGAGCGGTTACACCACAAAATCTCTAGAAATGCACAGGAGCTGATTGAGAGGTATGGGTGCTGGTTTATTCAATTTCCGAGATTTTCATACATTAGGCTGCAAGGTTTCTCGTCATACCCATATAGGCTGCCTAAGTACCCAACAGATAAGATAATAATGTTAGAGATATTTAGACAGTTGCTAGCCTTTGACAAAATCCAAAAGAAGAAGAAGAAAGGAGGGATAGAGTTTCCAATTGTGATGGGCAACTCGGATGAGGTGTGTCCTTCGATACAGGCGGCTAGAGAAGCTGAGAATGAGCTTCAATTTTATCATTTCTCATATCAGACAAGCCGACAGCATTATGACCCGCACCATAACATCAATTGGGTTCTGTCGGAGGAGTTCAAACATAAGGCCACCATTGAGGATTATTAGGCTGATGCAGTTGATGAGATTGAAGTGAGGAAGAGAATGTTCTTTAGGTTGCCGATTACTCTGATCAGGGAGTGTGAGGTAGTTCCAGTTCCGGACCAGGTCAATGAGGATATGGATGTTGTTCATCCAGACTATGCAGCTGTTCGGGATACTCCACTTCCGCCCATAGATTGGTCAGAGCCCGAGGTTAAGATTTAGATACCTTCCATCCTACAGACATTTACTAGAGCATGGGTTGATAGAAAGGAATAGGATTGAAGAGTAGGTCAATTGCTTTGACTTACAACATGATGGGAGATAACAGGACGCCCACCACAGGCAGGAAGAAGCAGATCACAAGAGGACCAGAGTCCAGAAAGAAAGAATTAGTTCAGCCAGAGCCTCCACGAGTCACAATGGCAACACCCTTGGAGACACGTTCTCCAAGCATACAGGAGGTGTCTTTGTTTGCTAATCAGAGAATTGTAGCAATCACTGCACTCAGTACAAGATATCTGGGCTCACTGAGGAGCCACTGGCCGTGAGTGCCAGCTGCACTGCGTAGGGGCTGACTCCACAGACTGGGTGATGATGAGGGGACTACACGACCGCCAAAGCAGAGTTAGAGGCGCCATGAACGATGGCTTATGATGATATAGTGTCGTGACATCAAACACCTGGAGTGACCTATGAGCCCGGCCAATGAAGAAGAAGTTGAATGTGTTGAGGAGGTTTAGGCACAGAGCAAAGAATTGACATATCAGAGGAAAGCTCTTACTGGCTGCTGGGAGGAATGAGAAGAAGCTCGAGTGAGGAGATTGATTCAAAGAAATTGAGATGAAGAATTTTGAATCGGATCGGTGCTCCTCCAATCAAGAAGAAGGCAAGAAAATCTTCAAGATCTCCACCGAGGATGGCTCAGACTTTCCACGTTGTTGAACCTACCTAGGCCCAGTGTGACCGGAATGAAGTAGCCTCGAGAATTATGTGGTCACCACTGATTTGGGACGCCCTACTGGTGCTCAGATTGTTGAGGAGTGTGATAACTCCTTCCTTGCCCTCAAGGATAGATTATTCAAGAAAGAAGGGAAGTATAAGAAGTTGAAACGAGAACACAAAGCCTTAATTGGATATGTTCAGCAGTTGTCTCGTTCTCGAGGGCAGGATGTACCAGTGATAGAGCCTCCAGCAGATATTCTTAGAGAGTCGATCAGCGGTTTAGTAGAGTTGGGGAAGATGGCACAGGAGGCAGATAAATGGGTCACAGGAGTTCAGACGAGATGAAATTTATGGAGGACCTGCCTTTTCCTTTCAAAGAAAGCCTACACTGGCTACCTGATGGATGCGTGACCAAAGTTTCATGGCGCTCTATCTATCGTGAGTAAGGTGATCCAGTCATTTTGAGGTGTTGAGGCATGTGCCATTGCAGCTTGGCCGATCATGGAGAGGGGCTATTCAGCGTAATGATCACACATTTTGCGGTATTCTCTCATTATTACGCGTGGCTTCTGATAAAGATAAAAGATTCAATTTAGAGTATAAGGCTATGGGCCATCATAGATGGAGTTCTAACACCTTTTGAGGCCATATTTGCTAGGCGGTCAATCCAAAGGAAGAAAGCTGATAATTTGAGGGTTTTGGCTGGTTCCTCTTCGCAGGTATGTTAAGACCTTTGTGGCTGTGATGACTTTGAGAATACTGCTACATTCTACTTTGATCCACCAGGATTCAAGTTAGTCAAGTTGGAGAAAATCTTACAGAACAGCATTCACTTGTTAGAGTTTCAATGGATTGTGTTCCACCGATTTCGGCCAGAGGTCGAGAATAGACGGCGATTTGTTGAGTTACAATGAGAGAAGGCAAATGAAACGCACTATCGGACGAGATCTTCTAGAAGACCCGAGTATGGAGCATTTATTGCATTTGGTTATTTTTGGGAGTGAGTGAATCTTGATTCATTTAATGTACCACTCTCTATTCTGGCAGTTTTTAGGGTTAGGGCTGAGGTGGCACGATTCTGGCCCCTCTATTAATTGTAACCCTAGCCGTCCTTTGGGACTGGGCTAGCTATAAAAGGGGGAGTCCCCCTCATTTGTAATTCATTAGAAATTAGAACAAGAGATTAGATCAGAGCCAGAATTGAGATAGAGTTAGAGCTAGATAGTGTAGCATTGTAGAGCATTTTTGCATAATTTGGAGAAGAGAGAAAGTTTTCCCTTTGAAAAACTTTTTTGGAAGAGATTGTTGTGTAACACATTTTATGATAATAGATCTTTTCATTGATGATGGACCTGGCCTGTCATGGAATGCTAAAGTGTTTCTTCCTTTCAGATCCAAGAGTTTAGTTCATAAAGTAGCTTACTTTGGTGTGTGGTGTTTATCGAGATAGCTTGCTATTCCCATACCACTAGCGGCTTGTTGATGATAAGTCCACCATGCGGTCAATCGGACATTATCTTGTTTAACTTCTACTGGCTCATATACTTATATGTTTGTCTGGCTGGTGTATGTATGTTAAAATCATAATTTGAATACTCGCTATCCCTTTGAAGATTGCACCGATTTTATCAGAGGTCAGTCCGACCTGAGGCTAGGTGAAATCCGGTTGAAGTCTATTGAGACGAAGCCCCACATACCCTGCATTTAGAATAGAATATAAGTTTCTTAGGCCTTACCCCTTTTTACTTTCCGTACATTTCTTATTAGTTTTAGGAAAAGAACCACATTGCCAAATCATACACGTGAGAATTCCCCTTCAAAATCCTACATTAGCTGCTGACTGCAAGAAATCCGAACAATTACGTAAGTCCCCTCGTAAGAACACAGCAATACACATCAACCAAACTGGGTCTATTCGCACTTAAGGAACCTTGGAGTTGAACATGCGAACTTTCTCGCAATGTTAGCGCATGGAATACTTTGATCAAGAGAGAACGGAGTAGCCCCAAAACTATTTTGTTCTGCTGTTTGGTATGGTCACAAAAACCACATCAACAGTATGCCAAGGAATCCAAATGTGATTTGGGTATGACAGAATTATTGTATCTTGGACACATCATCAGTGCAGAGGGAGTATGCATGGATCTTAAGAAGATCAAGGCTATCGTCAAGTGGCCTACAATCTCACTCAGCTTAGGGGTTTTTTGGGGCTGTGTGGCTTCTACCGTAGATTTGTTAATGGGTATTCACGGCATGCAACACCACTCACAGACTTGACAAAGAAAGGGGCATTCATTTGGACTCCAAAGGCGCAAGATTGCTTTGAGATGTGTAATGTCCCCTTCTCAAATGTGATCGTTTTAGTTGACTATTGGCCTATTCCGGAGACTCGTAGGCTACTCGGATGGTGAAATTAGGGTTTCCTAATTTTGAGGAGGTTGTTGCTTGAAGTTTGGAAATCGGATTGCGGATTCTTTTTGGGTTTTCAGAGAGCTTCGCGGTGGTATGGTCAGTTTGGCATTTCGGGCAACTTCATGAATTTACTATTTTTAGTAAATTCTATTTTTGGCAGTGGACAGGTTGATTTCAGTTCAGTTGGTCTTCTCCTTCAGGCATTTCAATTGGTATTGTTGTTTCGGGCCTTCTGATGCATTTCTACGGAGGGATAAGTTAATTTCATATTATAATGTTATATTTTAATATTATACCCCTTGGCCTAGCATTATAACTTTATATTGTTTTTAAAAAGGGGACATTATGGGTAAAGGCCTCATCAGGAGAAGTTTAAATAAATCTAAGGTTCAAATTTGCTTAAGGAGAGTTGGACGCCAACTTGAAGGGAGGATTATTTTATTAAAAAGTAAATATTATTGCTCTTTGAAAATGGACGCCACCTTGGAGGGAAAAGAGTCAACTAAATTTGAATTGCCTTGACTTCTGTTTTTGGCGCACCTTCGAGAGACTTCTAGAGATTCTCTTCAAGCTTATAAAAGGAGACCTCTTCTCTTTAGTTGATCATCTTCTGTCTACCATACTGTTATGCTGCTGGAATGTATTCAGGCAAGCTTCGAGGAAAGCATACCTCCTAGCATTTGGCTCATCTTCTTGCTTGAAAGATAGCAACAAGTTGAGAATTAGATTGTAGTTGGGTTGTTTAGCATTGTAGTTGAGTTTCATTGCATTTGGTAGCTGTTGTTCAAGCATTTTGTCATATTTCAGAGTTGCTGATGTTGCATGGCTATAGGTAGTTTTAATTCATATCTCAAAAAATAAAGAGTTTTGTTCTGGGTGTTTGCTATATCCATTCCTCTACTTGGGGCGACCCTTCTTGCAAATTTGTGGATTTTTTAATGAAGTTTCTGATTTATCCTAGCTAAATTGCCCCTTTAAGAGCGCCGTACCATTTTGAAGGTGTCTTGGGATTTGTGCAAAATTAATGGAGGCTGTTTGGTGAGGTTTTAGGCTTTCATTTTGGGCGCCTTCATCCTTAGAGCAATCTGCACTTGATTTCATGTCATTAGGGTGAGTTTTGAGCAAGATATAAGCATTTGAGTGAGTGTTTGGTGTCCCTTTGGCTGGGATTGAGCGTTGGAAGTTACATTTGGTATTGGGAAGACATACTATACAGTTGCAGCAGTGAAGAACTTGAAAACTCTAGATTTAATTGAATATTCTGACATATTGTAAGCTGTTAGTAGTACTATCAGCCATTCTTCTCTTACCTCTCATTTACTCCATTGTATTTCCCACTGAATAAGTGGAAGAGGCTGGCTTGCCGCCTATTTGCTTTCAGTTAGTAGTTTAGGGACCCTCTGACCATATGCTCGCCATCACTCGGCGCCATTCTTGGTTAGGGTTACTTCAGTTCATCATGCATTGATCCTCTGACCATATGCTCATCTGCACAGGCGCATTTTTGGTTAGAGTTCCCTTCCAGTTTGCATTTGCATTAGATCCTCTGACCAATGCTCACACCTTGCCCACATCGGGACCCTGGTGTACATTCTGGTTAGAGTTACTTTCCGCATCGTTTTGGTTTAGAGCTAACCTTAACGGGTGCGTGTTCATTGTAATTGCTTTGTGAAAAAACAAAAAAAAACTGGTCCGGTTCATTACAAGATGTTCAAACTAATCATGACTACTTGCCCAGTGCTTGCATTGCCAGACTTTTCTAAACCCTTTGAGCTACAGTGTGATGCTTCAGGTGAGGGGATAGGTGCAGTCCTCATGCAGGACAAACATCCGATTGCTTTTGAGAGTCAGAAGCTTCGTGGTCCAAAGAGGGGTTGCAACATATATGATAAGGAGATGTTGGCCATTATGCATGCATTGGCCAAGTTCAGGCAGTATTTGGTGGGCAATCAATTTGTAGTGAAGACAGACCATAACAGCTTGAGACATTTCCTTAGGCAATGGGACCTTAATGATCGTCAGCAAAAGTGGGTGAGCAAGCTGCAATCATATGACTTTGACATTTCCTTTGTCAAAGGAACACAAAATGTAGTTGCTGATGCTTTATCTCATCGCCACACTTGAGCTCCATGGCTGGGATTGCAGAGGATTGGAGGCACCTGATAGTGGCGAAGTATGCCAAAGATAGTTGGGCTACAGGAGTTGTTGAGGGGTCAGTGCAAGATGACAGATACACGATTGTAAATGATCTTATCATTTACAAAGGGAGAATCTATTTGACCCCAAGATTGGAGATGAAGAACACAATTTTGAGGACCTTTCATGATACACCCATGGCAGGACATCCCAGATATTTCAAGACCTACAAACAGATACTGGAGAGATTCAACTGAAAGGGTCTTAAATGAGATGTTCTTCGATATGTTAGAGAGTGTCCCGTTTTTCAGCAGAATAAATAGGAACACACATACCCTGCAGGTTTACTTCAGCCACTTCCAATTCTTGACAGGAAGCAGGAGTGTTTGTCGATGAATTTCATTATTGGTTTTCCGAGAGCCCAGGGTCGAGATTGTATATACGTGGTTGTAGATCGTTTGACTAAGTATGCTCATTTCTTTTCGATCACATCTACATATTCAACTACACAGGTAGCAAAGTTGTTTTTCCATGAGGTATTGAGGTTGCATGGTTTGCCTCAGAGCATCGTCAGTGACAGAGGTAGCCGGTTTATGAGTCATTTTTGGCAGGAGCTATTTAGGCTATGCAGGATAGAGCTCACTCCGAGTACTAGTTACCACCCACAGACAGATGGATAGACGGAGATAGCGAACAAATGGGTGGAAGGGTACCTCAGGAATTACATAGCAGGGCAGCAAAAGGGTTGGGTCAAGTGGTTATATCTATGTGAGTATTGCTACAATACCACTTACCATCTCTCTATTCAGATGACACCATTCATGGCTTTGTATGGATATGATGCGCTGAGCTTTCTAGATTTATTGTTGGGTGACAGCAAAGTGCCTAGTGCCGGGGATCTATTACAAGAGAACTAGGATATTATGAGGGCTCTACGGGAGAATATACAGAAGGCGCATAACCAATAGAAGCAGTATGCAAATCAGAAGAGGGTTGAGTGCTCCTTTGAGGTTGGAGATATGGTGTACTTGATGTTGCAACCTTATAGACAATCCTCTCTTAAGAGGAGTGGTGCAGAGAAACTTAAGCCGCGCTACTACGGACCATTCAGGATCATCAGGCGTGTAGGTGAGGTAGCTTATGAGCTTGAG
>VDFB02021353.1:68309-96050 GCA_007258455.2 Sequoia sempervirens | reverse complement strand
AGAAACAACAACAATTTGTGTGTCCCTCTTTTGAACCCCTTAATCTCAACCATTTTCAAAATAAATTAGTAGTTTAGAAAGTAGACTCGGAGCACTGCGGTCCTTGTTTTTGTTCCATCAAAAATTTTTGAGTGTAGCTATCCTCAATTTCACGTCCAAGGTCAGTATTTCCTGATTTCAGAAAAAAAAGTGGCCACTTAAGCCCCTTTTTTGGGAACCATCTTGGTGCACTTACCCTTATGTGAATCTTATGATAAAAGTTGGAAGATATTAGTCAATGAGATTGCTAATAAATCATTTAAAAAATATTTTTAATTAAAAACTTTGCATCTTAATTTTATAAAAGATAAGTATTTGCTTTGGATTAAAAAAATCTAATATACGATTTGTTCTTAAGTACAAACAATAATAACCAACTAAGAAATGACTACAATAATATAATCATCAAAGACAAGTATAAGTCTTGTTTGAATAAGTTACAAATTATTGCGACTCTGATTAGTAGTTGATATGTTTTGGAAAAGTGATCTAAAAATGACGATTTGATCTTTTAAAATCTTATCTATCATCTTAAATTTGGTGTTGGTTATTTGAATATATGATTGAGTTAATCCTTTCTCTAATTTTTAAAAATCCAGATTATAATGTGTAGCACAATTTTTTATTTTAATATTTACAAATTTAATTTGTTATTAGAATAGAAAAATTAGTATACCCATATCATTTCCAATTACATTTTGTATCCATCTTGATTGGAATATTTTAATGGAATAATATTTTAGCAAATGCCATAATCAAATTAAACTTGCTTTACCTTGACTTTTTTACGCCTTGACTTTTGTTCAAACCCATTTTGCCCCTCTTCGCATAATTTTCTATATGTTTGTCATATTGCAATACTATATTAGCAAATGACATAATCAAATTAAACTTGCTTTGCATCCTAATTTTTGTTCACACCCATTTCACTCTTGTTGACACCATTTTCTATACATTTAGTATATTACACCTTATTCACACATACTTCGAAATGTAATGCCCCACCACACAACCCTAGGGGAAGTTGCAAACTACTAAACAAATGCACAATTTTTTATTTTTTTGTTTAATTACAAATACATGTAAGATTACAACACAAAGCCAACAATCCCCTAAGGTTACAAGACAAGATTAATTAAATCAAAAATTAAAACAACATGCATGAAGTGAAACATAACAACATTCACTTAAATAATTAAAGCACATACATTCCATACATGATATTTTCATTTAAGACCATGAGATCCTTCATGGTTACCAATAACAGAAGTTATGCAATTACAATTACATCACTCATTCCCAGAATGAGGTAAATCAATAACATGATTGCTTATTACAATTTCCACCTCGATAACAATGAGGGGTAAAATAAAATACAAGAATAACTAACATAAAGGAACCAAGGTAGCAACTGGATCCCACGAGCTCTCCAACACGAAAGTATCATCCACATAAGCAAACGCCAAAAGAACAACGAAGTAAGGTGCACGTTCCACCCAACCAAGTGATACCCGAAGGCTCACCCCCCATGCTAGGAGATAGTAACAAGGGTTTCAGGTCAAGACCAACAACCTCTAAACATAGGCAACATGACTCAACTAAAAAAGGATACAAACATGACATCACATGACACAAAGGTTACAATGCTTCCAGATTTAAGTAAATGAACACATCACGAATACAAACATATTGTTGACTTAGGAGAAGTGTCATCACAATGTCATATGGGATATCCTGGCAAGTCTTCCTAGGTCCCGGCCCCCATCTCGGGATATCCTGGCAACCTCTAACGACTCCTGGCTCCACATGCAAACCAATGCGGAATCAGTTATCTTTCAAAGGGACAAGATAACGATCTTGCCATTCCAGGCCTTCTCGTCTCATCCCAAGTCTATACAAGCACTTGCGTCCATGAGCGAGGCAAAATTAATCTTTTTAAATGTTGGTACCACCTACACTAATCAATTGATTTAAGTTTTCACTGAATTAACCAACTTACATTGAGATCTCCTGGCACCACTTTGTGTGCCGGCCCTCAATGTAAGCCACTTCTCTAAGACAACACGTGGAACTATATCACAACCAAAGGGTACTCAAGTGCGACCTAGGGAGAATGAATCCCTAATCATGACAGGAAGCTAACATAGCCCGTCCTAGATCATCGGGTACAACACTGGACACAAATACGCACTACCCAAGGCAAACAAAGTTGGTCGACATGACAACAACCCCAAAACATGGAAGACGGTTCAATCTGGAAGACTTACAAAATCTGACTCAAATCCCAACAAGAATGAACACCCCACGACGAAAGGAAGCTTGCAAACAATATACGGTAATCTACCTTCGGATTTCGTAAATCCAATCATTCATTGCATTAGTGCACTTAATCAAATTAAATAAACTATGTTCTTGCACAATCACAAAAGGGTTTGATTATTCGTTTGATTCTTGTTGACACAATACACACAATAAATTAAATCAATCTTTCCTTTGCTATACCATGATTTTCCATAAACAAATTTTCGTCTATCCCTTTATGAATATCTCATTTATAAATTAAATACTTCTTCTCTTTTTAAAAAAAATAATACACATTTAAATATGAATATATATATATTTTAAATATCTATGTAATCAAATATATATACATATATATTTTAAAATACATATATAATTAATATTTAAATATAAATAATCACTTAAGCATACATTAAAATATAATATAAATATATTATAATACATATGTTATATATAAATAATTTTAAATTATTATATACAACATATATATTAAAATATATATATATATATATATATATAAATTATATTTTAATTGATAAATTAAAACATTGATTTCCAAATTCATATTATATATATTAAATATAAAATATATAATATAAAATATATTATACACTTTATATTTAATAAATATAATAAATATAATATAAAAAAAATATACATATATATATTAAATGTAATATATATAATATAATATATATTATATTATACTATATATATTACATTTTATATATATTATAATACAAGGTTCAAACCCTAAAAAGGGTCAACGCCGAAGTTAGGGCCGCGCCCTGCACCAACAGGGGACGCAACCACCATTGATGGGGGCTGCGACCTGTGAGGGCAGCGACGGTGATGCCTTCACAGGCCACCGTCCCCAGCCATGGGGGCTGCCAGGGGTTGAAAACCCCTTCCTCATACCACACATGGGTAAGAAACAAAACGACTCCGCCAAAAAAAAGGGGAATAAACGACTGGTAAAAAAAATATATTTTTAGGTAAAACCCAGAATATGAAATCACAAATTTAAATTCTTAGGAATTTAAGAAAAACGAATCCAATATATATATATATATATATATTTATATATATGTATATATATTTATACATACAATTAGGTATGTATATATATACATATATATAAATATATATACATACAGTCCTTCTTGGAATGACTTTAAAAATAATTTTTTTCTATACCCAGATTGGGCAAATGCTCATTTTTAGAAACAAAATTAAATTATCATTGAAAATCTATGATTTAACCTAGCTATTTGAGGATTTCTACTTCTTTTCCAAATTTAAATGAAGCTCTTCTCAATCACATAGAAATTTCTCAAGAGATTTTCATTTGAATTCACCATATTTGTGTTCAAAATTTTCTGTTGAAAAGCTTGATAAAACCAAGTTTAATCTCTAAATTTTTTTTACACTATCATGAGAGTTTTTGATTCAAGATTTGTATGCAATTTCTTGATGGATTTTTCCTCTAGTTTCCAATTTGAATCCTTCAACAGTTTGAACAATTTCAAAATCATTTTTAAAATAAGGAAATTGCACAAAATTTAAATAATAACCTTGTGTTTTCTCCAAGCTTGAAGTCCTTCAATGGAGGTTTGCCTTTTCTTTCCAATTCAGCTGCACCAATTTTCAAATCTTCTCTTCCCAATTTTTCTTCAACCAAAATCCATTCCAAGTTTGCTCTCCAAAATTCAAAAACAAAATGAATTACCTTATGCCATTTTCTCCCCCAAATTTGTGAAACCCCTAAAATGGACTCACCCACCAAAACTTATTGCTAAAACAAGATATTTTATAAAGATAGTAGGTTTCCACAATCCATATCATAGATTTGTATTGCTTCTGGATTCGATTGTGTAAGGATTTTTTGCATCAACGTTTCGAATTACACTCTGTGATCCATCATCAGGATGAAAGAGAGCTAGAGGAGAAAATGAATGATTGCAGACTCAGACTGAATAAAAAGGAAGGGGGAGGAGGGAAAGATGCACGCAATTCAAGGACAATATTAAAGAAAAAGAAAAAGATGAACATAAAACCAAATAAAATGGAGCCAGCACAATATAAAAGAAAGGAGAAACTAAAAGGTTTTTTAAGGGAAGGAACAAAACAAAAACAAATAATCAAAAAGAAGAAGTAAAAGACGAAAAACAAATAAATAAAAAGGAAAGAAAAAATATAACGAGGAGCCTAAGAACAAGTAGAAACCAAAGAAATAATAGATTAAAAACGAAATAAATATATAAACCAAGAAGCGAAAACAAGCAAAAGAAGAAAACACTAAAAGAAAATTAAAATAAATATATCAAAAAATGAAAATGAAAAAACACCAAAATAAGTATGAAAATTGATATATATAAATATATATCACGAGATGAAAAGAGTTTTAAAAAAGGGGGGGAAAACCAACCAAATGGAAGAAGAAAGAAAACACAAAGTGACTCAAAAATAAATAAATAAATAAAAATAAATAAAATAGAAATAGTATAGAAATAAATGAAACCAAAGAGATAACTAAAAAACAAGAAATACTAGAAGAGTTATCTAAAAATAATTAATAAGATTGGAAAGAAACAAAATAAATAAAACCAAAGAAATAACTAAAAAAGACAAGAAATAATAAAAGAGAAAAATAAAATGAATAAAATAATGATGAAAATAGCAATAATTAGATAGGAATGAAACAAAAAAATAAAACTAAAGAAATAATAAAAAAGACAAGAAATAATAAAAGAGATAAATAAAATGAATGATAAAAAATAGCAATAAATAGATTGGAATGAAACAAAATAAATATAACCAAAGAAATGACTAAAAAAGACAAGAAATAATAAAAAAATAAATAAAATGAATAAAAAGTGATAAAAATAGCAATAATACACAAAAGGATAGAAATAAGAGGAATAGCTATAAATAACGAGGAATAAATATATGAGGGACAAAAGGATAGAAGTAAGAAAATAAATAGGTATCCTTACTTCTATCCTTTTGTCCCTCATATATTTATTCCTCGTTATTTATAGCTATTCCTCTTATTTCTATCCTTTTGTGTATTATTGCTATTTTTATCATTTTTTATTCATTTTATTTATCTTTTTTATTATTTCTTATCTTTTTTAGTCATTTCTTTGGTTATATTTATTTTGTTTCATTCCAATCTATTTATTGCTATTTTTTATCATTCATCTTATTTATCTCTTTTATTATTTCTTGTCTTTTTTATTATTTCTTTGGTTTTATTTTTTTGTTTCATTCCTATCTAATTATTGCTATTTTCATCATTATTTTATTCATTTTATTTTTCTCTTTTATTATTTCTTGTCTTTTTTAGTTATTTCTTTGGTTTTATTTATTTTGTTTATTTCCAATCTTATTAATATTTTTAGATAACTCTTCTAGTATTTCTTGTTTTTTAGTTATCTCTTTGGTTTCATTTATTTCTATACTATTTCTATTTTATTTATTTTTATTTATTTATTTATTTTTGAGTCACTTTGTGTTTTCTTTCTTCTTCCATTTGATTGGTTTTCCCCCCCTTTTTTAAAACTCTTTTCATCTCGTGATATATATTTATATATATCAATTTTCATACTTATTTTGGTGTTTTTTCATTTTCATTTTTTGATATATTTATTTTAATTTTCTTTTAGTGTTTTCTTCTTTTGCTTGTTTTCGCTTCTTGGTTTATATATTTATTTCGTTTTTAATCTATTATTTCTTTGGTTTCTACTTGTTCTTAGGCTCCTTGTTATATTTTTTCTTTCCTTTTTATTTATTTGTTTTTCGTCTTTTTCTTCGCGTTGATTTTGTTTTGTTTCTTCTTAATGGTCTTCCTTTATTCTTTTAATTTATTCAATTTTTGCACTTTTATTTTTCTAGTTTTCTCGTCTTATTTTTTGCTTCTTCTTTTTGATTATTTGTTTTTGTTCTGTTCCTTCCCTTAAAAAACCTTTTAGTTTCTCCTTTCTTTTATATTGTGCTGGCTCCATTTTATTTGGTTTTATGTTCATCTTTTTCTTTTTCTTTAATATTGTCCTTGAATTGCGTGCATCTTTCCCTCCTCCCCCTTCCTTTTTATTCAGTATGAGTCTGCAATCATTCATTTCCTCCTCTAGCTCTCTTTCATCCTGATGATGGATCACGGAGTGTGATTTGAAATGTTGATGCAAAAAATCCTTACACAATCGAATCCAAAAGCAATACAAATCTAAGATATTTTATTTTTGCAAATTAATAAACAATTTCTATTTCCCATTGTAATTTGCATAATATTAATTTGAAACAAAGAGATCTATTTTGCAACCCAAATGCTAATTAAATTTTCTTTCTTCCACAAAATTGAATTTACCAATTTACATTTAAAAAATCATTTTTAATTTTATTTCAAAAAGGAATGCAAGGCATAATTCTATTTTTTGATTTGATCTCAATATTTACTAATGCTAGCACAATTATTTTAATTTAATTTATCAATAAATAAATCTAATCCATGGTTAGATTATTTTATTTATTGAATTAAATTAACTAATTAATTAATAGTCACTCGTTTATTTATTTTGACAATGCAATTAAATAAAACAAGCACCGATTTAAATTGCAAATTTAAATACAAGGGCAAGGGGAGAAGAGACCACAAAATAACTTATCCCAACTAACAACCCGATGACACACTATGGCTAGGGTGATGTCACGACACAGAAAACCTAGCTACTATCTCCCAATCGTTTTCCGTTGGAAAAGGGACACGCTCAGACCTGTGGACCTAGGTGGAGTCAATGTCCTATACCTGCATCTTGCACACAATACGAGTGTCGAAACATGCATATATATATATATATAACACCGTGAAGAGGAAATCGCGGAATCACAGGGCACTCGCATGCGAGTGATGTGATCTCATCCCCTTCACCAATACAATATCGCTAACTGACGTATCTAATCATCACTGATATAATCAAAGCATAAACATCAATAATTCACATACATGCTAATTTAATCCATAATATGAAATAATAATAACATCTGATTAGAGTACCATCACATCAAATATAACATTTATATCGCTTAACAATTAGCGGTCAATAGTAATCAAGTTTATAACCAATGTGCTGACAAAGCAAAACATACATAATGAACATTGTTCGATCAAAAGAACAAAATGGAGGGGTGTTACACGAAATACCTAGATCCCCACCTCAAAATTATCTCACCCCCCCTCTCTCCATATCATTCTTTCAAATATCCAACACATAAAAATCTAATCAACAATATTAATTGCAATTTTTTTCTACCAAAATATCTACTTTGTCAACATACTCATTATAGAGGGTAACATAGCTAACCACACCCATTGTTTACATGAGACAAATGTTGGGCCACTCACATGTACAACATTAAAATATCTTGGAAAAGCTTAAAAATCAAGACTATCCATTCTCTTTAAAAGTACATTAGGAAAGACGTGTCCCTTCATCTTGGAGATAATTGAGGGGAAATTTGTACCCACAAGCCACTTTACATAAGAACTCACTTATTTTTGGCTTTTTATACTTCTCTTGGATATATCCATTAATACTTGAGATTTTTTTAAAATTTACTTGTAAACATGAGATTTGTATATAGCTTAATTTTTATTTAATCTTGAGGTTATTCTAATAGAATGATTTTATATAATTATAGATTAAATAAATAGTATTTTTTGTAAAGATTTATTTTTTTATTCTTGTTTATATCTATATATTGTTTCTTTTTTTTATATATATTTATTTGTTGTAAGACCCCATTTCACATGTGAATAATAAAATCCTAATTTTGTTATATTTCCCCTAAATAGATGTTTAGATATATTTCAGACAATTCATAGTGTGATTGTGTGACAATGTACTTGTATTTCATTTCGACATGTTTATTATCATTGCCATGAAGGTATTAGGCACTTGTAAACTATGAATACGAATTGGAATTTTAATGAAATTTTTGTATAATTAAATCTTATTTCAATTACCAAATTAATGTGAAATACGAATGATGCTTATGATTTCATTGGTAATGTGCAGGAAAGAAAGAGTGCCAATGCAAACAGGGAAAACCAATGAGAACAAAATCGTAAGACATCCTCTAGTGGTTATGTTTTGGAATTCTTTATTTTGGAGTTTAGGAAGAAATGAAATTATTCTGCTTATTCTTCTAAGTTGAAAAGGTATTAATTATGTGTCATGAGAGATGTAAGTTGGGGTTAAGGATAGAAACCCTTGTATCCAAGTCTGAAACTCGGATGGAACCTTAAGTGGGTCTTTAAAGTGGGTTTTTGGTCAATTTCTTGGGTTGGGATGCATAAATAAACCCCCTAGGGTCTAAACCATGTTGGTAGGGGTCAAGTGGGCATGCAATAGGGACCAAGGACATGATTTGACTCCTTAAAAGTCTTCATAATGAGGAGTGACGAATTTTGAGTAAAAGATGGGGTGAAAAGATTGAGGGGATTGTCCAAGTGAATGTACCCCTCTTAAAGAAGGAAAAGACCCTCATTGATGAGGGAGGTACATTCACACCTCCCCATCCAAGGGTTACAATTTGTGAGTTTTCTATATATTAGGGAAGGAAGAAGGAGTGGGTGTTACCCACTTCTCTTTTTGGAGAACTTTAGTGAGGATGGTAGGAAGGTTGAGAAGTTGAGAGAAGTCATGTTGGAGAGAGAGTGTTCAAGATGGCATTGTTGGAGGGAAAAGAAGGATAAAAGAGTTAAAGTCCAACACCTAAAGTAGAGAGATAAGTCTTGCTATTCCCATTTTTCCTTGTTTACTTGTTGTAGAAGAGAGATAAATGTTTGTGTGAATCTTTGTTGAATATGATAGTGAAAAGTCTGTATGTAAGAAATGTGAATGTTGTGCTATTTTCATCCCTTTCATAAAAGTTTGATAAGACTCCATTCATCTTCTTGGGGTCAAAAGAATTCTTGCTCGGGGGTATGGCTAGAGCCCACGAGGCTCCATGATGTCATTATGGTAGGGTGGAGAGCAAGCCTAATTTAGTTGGGTGTCATTCATTATGTTCCTAAAATTAGTTGTAATATGAGAAGCCAATGATTATTGTAACAAAGAAGAAAATGGAGAATGAGCAAGCGTGCCTACATTGAACTGTTATTTGCTGCTTTTCTATGCAGCACATGTAATATAGAAATTGTAAGTAAGGAGTTTATATCTTATTGCATTTAGGGAAGAGAAGATACTTTATGCATTGTAGTAAAATTATGGGGAGGGGGAGATACTTTCATTGATATTAAAGAAAGTATTGTGTAAAATAGTTCAATACTCTCTTCTACATTTGAATAGACAACCGCGTGTTCCCTCGGTAGTTGGAATGAATATGAAAGAATTGTGAACTAAGTAAAAGTAAAGAATCAGATCTTATTGCACTAGCCATTTGTAATGAAGAAAGCACGTAAGTAAGGGATATTCAATCAATCGTACCATTTGTCTCCTCCATTCCATTCTATCTGCAATAGTTGTAATGGGTTTGTAGCAGGGGAGCGTTCACGATAGATGGGAGTATATTTGATACATCAAGAATAGTAATGTAGGTTTTTATGCTCCTTCCATGTTTAAAATTAAATAAAATAAACTAAAATAAAATGTGAACCAGTATATTTGCACAGAGCACGAATGAATTGGCCATCTTCTTGGAAATCATTATAAATAAAGCGCTTCTTCAGTGCACCTTAAAATTGTATATATAGAATGCCAAATGGACTTGCCAGTAAATTATAACAAAACGAGTAATTGTTGATCAATCTATATTTAGATTCAAATCCGTTATTCCCAACCATGGATTTCATTTCATAACTGGAATTTCAACAAAACGATATTAGGTTCAGCATTAAACATGCAAATCACATTGGAGATAACATATAAATGTTAAACATTCCCACTTCAAATATATGTGCATACTATATTTATATACATAAACTGTTGATATTAGCATACTACTGCATTTCCACCTATAGGATATAGCATGTTCACCCATGGATTTCGCCTTCTCTGTAGCGCCTTCAGCATAGCACCTTTCTGGCCAAGCCTTAGTAAAAACAAAAGGAATGAAGAAAAGAAAAGAAAAGAGAAAAGCGTGCTGGGCAAGATGTCAAGCTAGAGACCTTACTTCAACTTCTGTCACGTTGGGTCAAGGATTTACAAGTTTAGTAAGGACGATCACTAGTCTTGAGTAGTCAAATTGTAGAAGGGTCGAAGTTATGTTTTCTTTCTGTTTGCGGCTGTTTGAAGAAATAATTGCCAGGGTAATGGTCCATGTCGGATTAAATGCAAGCTCCACATAATTCTGGAAATCGAAACCATCAATTGCAGGTTAGGTTGCATCTATTGGAGACCCTGGCTCTCGTCAGTATTGGCAAAGGCGGTTTGCCGGTTTTATTTCCTGGGTCCCATAGACTGGCTGGTCTCGCAGACGTAATTAAAATCATTCATTCATTCATTGTAGTAAATTGTCTGGCAGAGTTATGGTTCGGGTGGATGTGACGGCAACATTAAGAGAATTGCAATAGTTAGTTTATTAAAAAAAAAAGGAAAGAAAGGGGGACGTCAGAATGAATTGAAAATGTGATTATTTGCTGAATCTCCTTGTAACATCATGACAATAGAACAAATTCCTTAAATTAAATGCTGCGTTGATGTCATTGGTAGGTGGTAGGAGTGTGTGTTTAAAATCTAGCGGTGGAGTGGCCTACCCTTAGCCGTTATGGTAGAAAGAGTACAAAGTTATGCAGTCTTAGGATTGGGTTGGGTAGTCTCATCAAGTCCAAATTCATTTTGCAAGGATGCGTGATGAGGGTGCCAAAATAAAATAAAAAGAGAGTGAGGACGATCGCGTGATCAGACAATAATGTCACCTAATCGGGCTGCCAGAGCTCTATTCCACTCTAAGCTCGAGGCAAGGTAATTATAAACTTTCTGCGAGGATATTAACTGCGAGCTAGAATATGGTCAGGCGTAGGTGAGGAAATTTTTGATGTAAGTCAAGTGCCCTTCATAGTGGTTGGAGATCAACCTGACAGTGGTATCTACCTCTTCAAGTATGGATTGACAGTTCTTTTCCAGATGGTGGCCATGTCGTGGTAAATGCCATCCCTACTTGTGTAAGGAAGTCGAGTCAGACAGCGGGTGGTTAGGCTGTATCCCACGGCAGCCTCACCTCACCATCAGAGTATAGAGGCACGACTTCTACAATAGCCAGTTGTGTAATTTTAAAATATTTGTAGTCTGCCAATGCAACTGCTCCATAGTTTCTAAAGCCTTTTCAACATTTCCCTTTGGGAAGGATTTCGGTGATGATTTATGGGGTACTTGCATCCTTAATATTCAGTGGATATATTATATGAGACATAGACAACTTGATAAAACGTCATACTTATGATGAGTATAATTGGGATTCTGTTGTGCTCTATTTGGATGTAATCAATATTTTCTTATCAATCTTGACTCTGTTCAGAGTAGATGATGAATAGAACACACAAAAAAAAAAGTCACGATGATGAAGCACGTTGTTCACTGTAACGGAAATAACCTACTTTTCAATAGCGCATTGAGCTGTGTAAAATTTGTTCAAAAAAATAATGTGTAGTCATGGCATGGCGTAAGCGGCTTTATTATAGATTAATTTCTGATCCAGTGTGGATTTTTCTTTGAATGGCTTATCCAAAATATGAGTGTTGGGTGCGAGTTTGAGTGCTGCATATTGAAATGGATGGAATGAAACAACCAAATTTGCACCCACCTCAGATTCTGTGAGACATTGCCAGATATCAATTTTTTTTCTGGTGTCTTTTTTATTAATAAATTTTCAGTCAGCACCCAGCTATATATAAGTATTATTATTATTATTATTATTATTATTATTATTATTATTATTATTTAAAAGTTCACCTTGGTGAAAATAGTGTGATTAATTCTCAGATGGTATTATTCTTAGATTTATTTTCAGAATTAGAATTTTAGTATTAACGTAGCCTCCAGCTCTTCATTTGAATGAATAATCAATTAGATATTAAATATATAAATATATATGTATATATACTCCCATATCAATTTTCCTGCACACATTCCTCTTCTAGCATGTAAATTCTCTTGAGTAAATAAAATTACCTTGGTTCTTTTAAATATCAAATGTTAGTGCTGGTAGCGATGTGTCTATTTTAATATAAATACTCATAAAATGGATATTCTAGTGGATCCCAAATAAATTATTAAATAAATAAAAATTTAAAAAATCAATAATGAGATTTTTACATAAAATGCTAATATAGTTTGAATGCTGATAAACAAAATAAAGAGAAGAAAATATTTTATTCATTTGGCTTTTAAGAAAAACAAAGGAAAGTAATCAAGTAAAAATTTTCTTTTTTTTGAAAAAAAAAAGGGGGTTAAAATGGGAGAGCTACTTTGGAAAAAGAAAGAGAGTAATGAATTTAAAATGGAAATTCAGATATTAAGTGGTTTAAATTATTCAGTTTGATTAGCTTTTCAAATAGAAACTTATGTTATTCTTTTATACGTACGTATTATTATTTTCAAATAAGAATTGTTAAATTAATGTTTAATATGTAAATGATATTTTACCAATAGTATATTGTTTTGGGCATGAGAGAAATAAACCTATTAAGAAGATTGTTGATATTATTATGAAATAAATTTTAAGTTAAGTTTTAAGAGGGAAACATGGTAGTGTTGAAAATTTTGATGGCAATGAGAATTAATATATTCTTATGGTTAATTACATTAGTGGAATATTAAAATTCGGAGTAGAGTTAAAAGCTTTTAACTATGTGAATATTATTAAGGTTTATTTTTACAAGTGCAATATTATCCAAGTAAAGTGAGCTATGTTTAAAGTTGTTTGTTTTTTTTATTATTAGTTGGTAAAGTTAATGGTAATAGTAAAAGGGAAAAATAATAAGTGATAGTTGGTAAAACTATTATTGATAATTATATTACCTTGATGATATTAGAAGTAAATATAAAATTGGTAAATTAGTAAATATATAATTAATGCTAATTTGGTAATACTATCTTGAGTCTTATAATCTTAATATATAAATAGAGATATTACTAATGTTGAAAAAAAAAATTAAAGAGAGGTTTATGCATTTTATTTCATCTATTCTTATATATACCGCGATGATAGATTTAATAATCTATCAATATAGATAAAATTATGAGATGAAAATTTAGAATTGATCCATTAGATAAATTTGTAGAAAAATAAATAAATATCTTTGAATGAAGATTTAAACTAGGTGCATTATTATTGTATTAAAAAAAATATATTGTTGGGTTTTGCTACGAAAAATTATGGGCATGACATTTGTCATTTTGATATTTATATCTTTTTATTTCGGATTAATCTTATTGTGTGTATCTGATTTTACATTATGCAAATTTGATTTTTTAAATTTAAAATTCAAAATTCAAATTTGTTGATTCCTACCCATTTCATTGTTGTTTTGAACTAACTTGACACACATTTATATGATTAATTGCTTTGTCTCAATATTTAAAGTCACTAAATTTACACATAAATATTATTTACTAGAGATGAAGAAAGTTGAAGCGCACATTGCTAATTTTAAGAATACGTTTACAAATAAAAACCTTTGAACTTTTTGTTGGAACTTTCCTTCAAACATCCTTAATTTGTTTTGTTGATATTCTTTATTTCACATACTTCTAATTTAAACGTTGAAAGTGATGAAAAGATTTTTACAATTTGTGGTAATGGACACATAGCCTCTAATTTCAAGAATAAAGTATATGTTGATGTGACATTGTTTTTTTCTTGCATTCATGTTCACAAAGTGGTCCAACAAAGAAAATTAGAATATATATGGTATGAATGTTAAAGAAATTTGAAAGTCTATTGTTTGTATTAAAGAAAAGTGAGGTGGCCCACCCTTGGCCTAATAAGTGATCCACTAGGAAGTGTGAAGTAAAAGAAGTAGCTTTTGAGATGTGTAAAGGCCTTTTTTGTGGTATGGAATAATGCATGTGAAGGTGGTTAGACACATCCACAACTACCAATTTACCATATTTGGTTTTGAATCACAAGGAAATGGAATCTAATTTATCCTCAAAACATTTGAAATCGATATCTTGAGACACTTTGAGGGTGCCTTTCCATTGTAAAAATGTCTTTTGTAGTTTTGTGAGAAATAAAGGTTTTATTGGAAATAAATAAATATCAAAGAATATTAAAATGCTAATTATTTTTATTTGAAAAAAAAGAAGACATTTTAATGTAAAAAGAAGGAAGAGGGTTTGGTTAGGGTTAGTTAGTTTGTTTTTTATTCCTGTCAATTTTTGTATCATAAAATACTTTGGAACAAGAAATAAAATTTTGATGTGACATTGTTAAATGTTTTTGAAAGTCTATTCTTTGTATTAAAGAAAAGTGAGGTGGCCCACTTGGCCTAATAAGTGATCCACTAGGAAGTGTGAAGTCAAAAGAAGTAGCTTTTGAGACGTGTAAAGGCCTTTTTTTGTGGTATGGAATAATGTGTGTAATGGGTGGTTGCACACATCTACAACACCAATTTACCATATTTGGTTTTGAATCAAAGGAAATGTAATCGAATTTATCCTAAAAAGACATTTGAAATCAATATCTTGAGACACTTTGAGGGTGCCTTTCCATTGTAAAAATGGCTTTTGTAGTTTTGTAAGAAATAAAGACTATATTAAAAATAAATAAATATCAAAGAATATTAAAATGAAAATGATTTTTATTTGAAAAAATAGGATATTTTAATGTAAAAAGAAGGAAGAGGTTTTGTTAAGGGTCTGGTTAGGTTTAGTTTGTATGTTTTTATTCCTCTCTATTTTTGTATCATATAATACTTTGAAGCAAGATGAGTCTACATTTATTGTGGGTTTTCTAGTTTCCTTGTTTTTAGGTGGTTTTTTTCTTTTTATATGGTGATCAATTAGATGGTTTTGTATTTGATGTTGAGGCTTCTTCAAGTTTGGATGTATAAGAAAACAATTTTCAAACGACATAAGTTTATGATGAAATTAGCACATGAGGTAATGCCATTGCTCTTGATGTTGTCTTACACATTCATGATTTTAAAAATACTTGTGAGTGGCTTGAAAATTACACCCTTGTTGATTACTTTGTGGGTTATATTTGTAATACTACTCACCAATAATAACATTATCATGTAATAATAAATCATAGCATGATCATGATCAATTGCAATGAATCAAAATTAAAGTACAATAATATTATTTATTCTTATAATGAAGTCTTAAACATATATTTTCAAACTACTCAGAACTTCATCATATATTATAAACAATGTTCTCTTATAATTGATTGGATAACAATGAATATTCTTGTATTGTTAGCTTTACACAAGAATACAAATGAGTCATTCAACCATAACAACTTTTATTTCAACAATAGTCAACACTTCCAATGAAATCACTTGTCAATGTCCAGCAAGGATGTAGCCTTTTATCACAACAGTTATTGTTTATAATTAAATAAATAGTACATATTTACAATGTCTCCCAATCTTTACAATCAAGAATATTTTCTAGAATATCCTCCTTCACAAACTTGAAGAAGAGAGTACCGTTAGAATGATTTCCACCCTACCACAAAGCAATAAGCTTCCCCATGCTACTCCATAGGAGAAGCTTGACCCGTAATGATGAGTCTATCTAACTGTGGTTGAAATGCATAAATATTTATGCTATTTTGATGTTACTTATGAAATATATTCCAACCTCATGCTTTAACAAGAAAATATGTATCTAAATGCACTATCCTTTAACATCAAAGAGTGGCATAGAGATAATTCAAACAGCTCACTTTGTAATGGTTTGAATATACATCTTAGGATAAAGCAATTTCTTTAGTTACCACAACAACACCTATTTCTTCACTAGGTAGATTTAATATTATATAGTGAATATTTTGAATTCTATGTCACATTATTTGAAATAAAAATAAATTGTCTAAACATGATACAATGATATCTATATGTAAAGTGTTTGTAATTGATTTTTACTCATCTTTGATTAATTAAGGTTCAATAGTCCTATGGTAACTAAATCTAACATGTGTATCTATTGATAATGTAGGTTAAGTAGGAATCATTGAATACATAATTTCACACCAATTTTGCTTGAGTATTATGGTCAAGATACAACCTCTAAAATGCAACTTAATAATTATGGAATTGTTATAAAAACTAATCTTATTAGCCTCCTAACATACTTTCAAGAATCTTAGAATTACCAAGGCTAGGGCAAGAAGAATAAATAACTCTGCTCTCAAGTACATATATTCTATTATATAATTGTATTCATATGTGCACAATATGGGTGTAAATATATGTATACATATATAGGAACACTCATATACACAACTATGAATGTATAATACATTTATACTCATATGTGCAAAAGTGTGTTCAATTATATATGGTATATATATAGATACTTGGACTATATAATGCATATATAAATACTTGGCTTACTTGATGTCTACATAAATTGGTCTTATGTATAGAAGCTTGTCTAGAATTGCATATAATAACCTAATTATTTCATGTATAGAATTGTACAAATAGACTCCAAGATCATGGAAAAGAGAATCTATACTTAAAATGGATCAACTATTAGAGCTCTTAGAGATGCAATAAATTTTATCTTGGGTATAATCTCCCAATTTATTAATATTTTACGCCCCTTCTTTCTTTCTTTCTTTTTGGGGTTTAAACAGAGAAATGGTAATTGTACAAGTTCCTATGGTAAAAAATTGAATGTCCCAAACCCTTTGGGGTTTTGTTCTAAGTACCATTACCAAAATGCCATGCTTTGGTTACAAAATTCCAAAGCCATGATTACAAAATTCCAACACTATAGTTTGATGAAGGGTTTAAAGAATGTAAATCGATATATGTTCACAAGTTTTAATCCCTATTAGTAGTAACAATCTATATTTTTGATAAATAAAATACAAAATTTACATACCTAGAAGTTGTGTAGAAAACCAATGAAAGATAACTCTCCAACCATAAATATATTTCTTTTTCACGATGCCCTTAAACAATAATAGGGAAGGAATATATGTAGGCGTGGTAATCAATATCTATGTGCTAAGCAAAAAGGAGGGTGTAAAGAGCTAATCATCGGATATAAAATAATATTTTATGATAGTGTATACAACACAACCCCATATTCCATTGATGCAAGGTCCTTAATAGTCCCAAACAATAGGTAAGGACGTCACACCAAACTTTTTTTTAAAAATGATTCCAAGCCATAATAATAAATTTATGAATGCCAAGTAGGGACTATTGGAGAATGCCAAGATCAAAAAGCATGAAATAAAATTCTACAAGTGAACAAAATAAAAATACAATAAAAAACTTTGCATACATAGGCAAGGTGGATGAGGTAGGAAGGTAGGATAGAACAACTAACCCTCCAAGGATGAGATACTTGTGAGCTTACTTGAAAAGAGTGTGAGCAAGTGTCAATAGGTGTCTCAAGTGATGAGGACACATGTCTCAATGCTATGAAGTGAGACAAAACCAAAAGAAACCTAAGTAAACTTAAGCTATGAGAATGAAAAGTTCAATCCTAGAAAGGTGATTAGCTAACTAGATGCATAAGGACTTTGTTTACACTAATAACCCCCAAAAGTGCAAATTACAAAGTAATGTATGTACTAATGATGAGTCCCAATTACTAGGCCATTTTTGGTACTCATGTTCAATTTTTTCACAAAGTGGACAAAAAGGAGAAAAATGAGAAAAACCTAGTGGGAAATAAAAACCCCTCTCCAAAAGAGAAATGATCCAAATGCAATGAACTGTACAAGTGAAGAAAATAAGTGATAGATGGATAACTCATCATAAGCTCCCAAGGACTACTTCTAGCACAATGTACATAAATGTTCCCTCCATAAGATAGAAAAGAGAGATGGTCTATATGACCCCCCTAGAAAATGTGAAGTAATAAAATCCATGTGAGGAAATGCTTCCTTGCAAAATTAATAGGAGAAGAGAAGCTATGCAACCTCCCCTCAAAATGATGCTTGTAGTGCTGGTAGATGTCTGACACTAGATGTTGAAGATAATCCATGATTTTTGAACTACATTTCTCCCCTTGGGAAGAAACAACACCACAAATGTGTGCAAGATGACTTCCCATTCCATATAGGAGTATGCAAGAAAAAGATGAATTTCTCTGAATGTTGCACATGATCCAAAGATTGAAATGATGCCAATAATTCCTTTGAATGATTCTCAAAGATCTCCAATCTAATGCTGATGTGTGGCAGATGTTGATAAGATTGATCATGTACCATATGTGATTTAGAAACATGGACCATGAATGTATGGTGATATTTGGGCTGATGTGAATCTGGTAATGTTGTAGATGATGATAATTGAGTTAGATAGGTCAAATCATGAATGTCTACATAATCTATCATGATAGAAGTCAATGTAGGTGAGGCAAGAGAAGTATCCAAAAATGGAAATGGTGAGGCAAATTCATCGAGGCTGAAATCATAGAGGAGGTGAATGCCCTCAATAGTGTCATCCAAATTTGCAAGGTGGTATTCTACAAATAAAGATGTGATGTATGACATATATGCATCCCAATGTGGTGGATTTGGAATGACGATAGAAATGACCTGATGCAAAGAATATATGGAACTCATGAATGAGACAACATCAGATTTAGATGTAGCAACAGGTAATATGGGAGATGAGATTGCAATGCAAGCCATACAACTACATTGTTTGTCCCCAAATGATGGTGTTTCACAAGATGTTTGAGTGAGATTGGATGATGTTTTTGTATGTGTTGGAACTAGAGGATCAGGAAAGGCAATACTATGACTAAAAATAATTTTCTTCATTTCCTCAATTCTATGAAATTAACATTATGTTGTTGTATGCCTTTTCTTTCCACAATATCCAAGGCAATACTATGACTAGGAAGAATTTTCTTGATTTCCCCAATTCTATGAAATCAACATTCTTTTGTTGTATGCCTTTTCTTTTCATTTGTTTGGAGGATTACAAAGAATACTCAAATGGAAGGGATTTAGTGTGAGATACATAATTGCATGAACCAACACAATAAAAAATGAAAAAATCTAGATTTCCCCTTGATTCAAAGAGGCTCCCCCCTCCCCTCTCCCTCCAAGAATGATTAGTGTTGATTACATAGCCCCCCTAGAACAATGTGCAAGAGATTTTTACAAGTTATGAAGATTGGATACCAAAATATTTTATTTATAACTCATTGAGATTTTTACAATTTTATAAAAAATGGTAATCTATATCTTATTTTTAATGCAAAATCAGATTCCTTATGAAATTCTAATAGAAATCTAAATTTTTTTTTGCAAAATTTCAATAAACGGGGTGAAAGTTATGCCTCATCAAAATCTGCTTACATATATGACTTGAGAGGTTAAAAATGCTATTAAACAAAAAAATTTAAATCATCTTGATGCTAAAGTGCTTGTTATAGAACTTTCCATTGACTATTCACACTTGAGATTTTGACTCCCTATTTGCAAGTTATGCAAAAAATGAAAAACCCCTTTACAAGCTTTGAAAGCTCACAGTTAACTAACAACTAAAGAGTTAGCGTTAAATACTAATAGTTACAATAGTTTTTTGATAGTAAAGGCAAAAACAAATAATATTGCAAAAAAATTGGTAGTCAATGTGGGGGTTTTGACCTTGGAGAAGGGATTCATTGGAGACTTGGTGGAGGAGATCATGACTTGATGGAGCCACGTGTGGAGGGTGTCGTTTGGGCATACCAAAGAAGTAAGATTTGTATCAAATATAATGTCTCTACTATAATTAGCTTCACATGTCTATATTATAAGAAGACTCCTGCCAAGTGTCAAGCAAGTGTAGAACTTACAAATTAGGAAAAAACTCCTTGACAAAGAGGATCAAACTAGCAACCAAAGATTGAAGTGGCTATGCCTCTTTAATATTCACATATAGAGTCCCGTACTGTCTATGTAGGCAGCAGGATGCACATTTGACTCTATTTATTAATTAATAGAAAATAAAAAATGGGTTCATTTTTTATTTTCAATTAATTCATGAATACAATCCAATGTGCATCCTAGTGACTGCATAGACGTCACCATAGAGTCCAGATCCACTTTGTAAATGTTTCACTCCCACACTAGGGGTGTTAGCTCAAAAATATGCAGATGACACTACCCAATAAAAAACCTTGCATTGTATGTAGTCCCACACACAATGTAATCTCCTTGTGGGAATGTGTGAGCAATGGCTAAGAGGTCGTTCTCTGTAGATACTATGCCAAGAGGGATCATTGGAGTATGCCACCTGGATAATGTAGGTGCAGAGTTGAGTGATGTTGCGACTTCAAAATATGTCTCCCTCAGATCACAAAAAAAACGAAATCCACAAAACCAAACCGAAATCGTGGAGTGTAGACCTGTGGGATTTTATGACGTGCTGACAAATGGAATCGAGTCAAAATCCATGCAATAGAGGTGTGAAAATATCTATGCATTACAGTTTTCTGGTAGAGAAGAGGGTGAACTTGAGCTACAAATCTCTTCCAAACTCTGCATTTTTATTTCTCTTTGATACTGCCTTACTCTCTTGGAGGTTTAGAGCAACTGCATCTGCACCAAATGGATACTTTTCTATTTACATCTGAGTCTGTGAATGAGGGACACCTAGATAAGTTGTGCGATCAAATTTCTGATGCAGTCTTGGATCCTGAAATCAAAGTAGCATGTGAGACCTGCACCAAGACTAACATGGTTATGGTGTTTGCTGAAATCACCACCAAGGCTGGTGTAGATTATGAGCATGTGTTGGCCTCTTATGGAGATAAGAAGCTTGCCACAAATTGTTGATTTTAAAGGGCTGCATAGAGCTTGAGCTACAATAATCAAACTCTGCAAAATAATCCTATAGCAAACCCCAACGACTACAATTTTGACTTGCAAGAAAGGAACCTAGAGACCAACATTGGTCAAAATGGCCAAAAAACCATCTGCATAAATAGGCTAGAATAGACCAAATACATTGCAAATAGGCCACAATAGCCAAAACAATAGATGGCCAGAGGGCATATTGGCCCTCTGCTCTTCTTTTTTTTTAATTAATTTTTGTAAAATATCAAAGTCATCAAAATTAACAAAAGGAAAGGTATTTTTTCATTTCCTGAGCCTTCTAAACATAATGACAGTGTCTTTTTAGCTCCATGATGCTCCATTGATAGGGATATGTGTGAGAGTCACTTTGATGTGGGAAGGAACATGTTCTCATGGCTTTGATGCCATGTTAGAGAATGCCAAGAACAAACCCCCCTATAACCTCTCAAGCGATGTGCAACGGACCCTCATCTGCACACCACAGACAAATCAGAAATCGAACCCATGACCTGAACTACCTCAAACACAACTCAAACAGAATGAATTGAAAAACACAATTATTCATGCAACTGCAATATTATTTTAATTCTAACAACCTCAAGAACACTATTCCAACACTTTTTAAATCTGTCAGTCTGAAGTATATGCATTTTTAAATTCCCTCCATCCGAGAGATTAAATATAATCATGGTATGCTAAACAATTTTTAAATTTTCTGCACCACGGGATATGAAATGCTTGGGAATATGAATTCAATCCATGGTATCAGTTATACAATGTAAGCGAGCTAAAATATTGCATATTGAATTTTTTGAAGCCTTCATGTTTCTCATAAACTAACTTGCAGAACTCACTCCCATGATATTCTCTGTAGCAAGAAAAATCATATTGACAACATTTTATAAGGATGTCTTGCAATAATACAAAAGTAAAGCTGTTTGTTTTAACTAGTCTGCTGTACAATTAACATTGTCACCAACCCATTATAACAATTTTTTTTGAACTTCTAATATTGGAAACATCCACTCTGTCATGACTGTTGGACCTTGCATTCCTTGATTGAGCACAAGGGCTTGATCTTCTCTGGTTTGGGGTTGGAAGAGCATTCATTCTCAATACCAAACTGTAAACCTTCCAAATCTTCATTGTTTCCTTGAAGATCATGCAACTGAGAATCAGGAATTTGTATTTCTGTTTCTCTTGAAGTCTTGTTATCCTTTAATTTGCCCCATAGAACAGCATACAGACCCACAACAATCACTACCGCTCCCACAACACTGCAATTATATAGCAAATCTTATGAGTTCTAAGCTATATTTTATTTGAGGGTAACAGTAATAGTTCATAATGCTGGGCTATTTGATGGAATGTTAACATACCTTCCCAAATGGATGGTCTCAGCAAGTATAATAGATCCCATAAATGCCACAATAATGAGCCTCAATGGAGAAAATGTAGTGGTAAATACAGGCCCTTTTAACCGCATGGCAAAACCTTGCAAATAGAATGCTATTCCTGATGATACCACTCCCTGCAATGAAGAAAACATCTTTTTTAAAATGTTTTTCAAGTGAGGAATTTTGAAAGAAAAAACATCTTCCCTAAGGTATAGTAGTGTTGTAGATTTGTACTGTTTTGAGCCATGCCTCCTAAGAAAATTATTTCTAAAAAATTTGAGAGAAGAATTAGAGTAAAAATACAAATATTTTATTCTAAAATGTTCTTAAGAATATTAATTTTGTTATGATGATGTTATTGAAAATATGCATCTTAGGGGGTTGTAGTTTAATTGATGAGGGTCATAGTGTGTGACACCATCTATTAGAATGAAGAATTAGTAGTAAAAAATGTAAATTTCTTATTGTAAGATATTATTGAAAAGATCAATTTTACTATGACGATGCTACTGAAAACATGAAACTGAAGGGGTTGTAGCCCAATTAATGAGGATGATGGTGCACCACACCATCCACCAATGTATAAATCCATAGAAATATAGTGAGGGTTAGGTCTGAGACTTACATTTACTCAACATGTTTTAATCAACTTAAGGGCAAAGAGTTGATATCTATGTAACTTAGTTGTGTGTGTGTGTGTGTTGTGCTATTCTAGTGAAATTTGCATGTCCATTCTGAATCCTATTTAGTTTTGTCCCCCTTTTGAGAGAATGTCTTAATACAATTACATATCAATAAATTGTGCAATCTTGTGAGAAGTTGGACTAATTATCTTAGCTTTCACCTATTTTCATTTATGTGCACATTCCCACATATCCAATTGTACCTATCTATTCTTACACATTTTCTCATGAAATTGACATTTATTGCACCATTGATATCTAGGCATTCATTCATTGCATATAAATTACCATTCCCTTATCATAAGTCAATCCCATGGGTGTAGAAGTGATCCCCTTTTCAAGGTTTTGGCCTTTAATTTTTTTAAAATTTGAATCGAAAATTGGTCAATTCATACCCATTTCACTAGCCATTTTGAGTTGACTAAAATATGTTTGTGATATTGTTGCTATTCTTATATGTAAAACCATTCATTTGCATTCATTTAATCATTTTCTTTCACATCTAAAAAATCATTGATTATCATTCATATTAAACCAAGGATCAAGCTAGGAACACTTTGATTTGGTGTACTAAAATGAATCAAAATTTGTATAATCATTTTAGTGCATTTGTATGATTTCTCGCTTCTTGTTGATCTTTTGAAAAATTGTAAATCTAGTCTTTTTAGGGGTTGGCCTAGGATAATGTGTCCCCTAGTGATCTTGTAACCCTCTAAAGGTATTTTTAAATACTACCAACCATCATAGTAGAGTAGACATTAGTGAATTTAGTGAATTAGAGAGAAGTGCACAACATGTAGGATAATATTCAGCTATTAGAGAGAAAATAAATTTCTATGGAAATGATCCAAACAAATGTACTCAATGGAGAAAAAAATTATAGTCTCTACATAGAAATTGAGATGAAAATTGACAAAGATGATATGTTGCAAAACCTAAGACATTCACGTTCTAGGGCTACATTAGAATAATCCATTTAAATTTCTAGAGCTAAGTACATCTATCCTCCTTGAGATATCATTTACTATTTCAATTATCACACCATGATTTTAAGCAATTAATCTAGATTGATTATGTATATGCAGTTTATTGGATTATCCTAGATTAAGCTTATGGAAAGTTTATTTTCCTTTACATAGTGGTGAAATTTTCTACTCTTGCATGACCTTTTTTACCATAGTTTTTTTTTTATTATCAATATTAGGGTTTTAATATCTACAATTTTCTTATTTTTACATCTTATTGTTATATTTTATCCCCATTTTATCTTTGTGCTTTATTGATACATTATTATTTTAGGTTTTGTTGTGCTTATTCATAGATCCTATTGTTCACCCACCCTATCAACACTACAATTAGCTTTAGGGTTTTATATTTTACATTTGATTTGTATTTAATATATTTCTAATTTTTATTTTTCCAATCTGTGATTCATTACCTTTGTCATATTATTGTTTATGCTATGAGCTACTCTTGATCCTAGTCTTCCATTGAGGAGTGTTCACTTAAAACCTAATATGGTTGCCCATTCTAACAATAATAATATATAATTTAATTATGTTAATGACAAGAATAACATAGATGATCAAAAAGATTATGATTATGATGTGTGTATGAGGCTCAACGATACATTATAGTTTTTTTAAAAATATCTAATTGATATATTTATGCAAGTTGAATCCCCCACTTAATCGATGAATCTCTTTAATAAGGTCACAAGATGTCCTCATGTAACAAATTTTGTACAAGATTTTGGATCCTTATTAAACCCTTCTAATGGTTTATTATCTAATATATCCTCATCCTCCAACCCCAACCATTACTTCCATTATCACAACCAGTGTTAACCCCATGATTACTCCTACCCTAGGCTTCTCCATTGGATTTACTCTTCAATATTACTTACTAGTTATTCTTCACCCATTATAACTATTTCTAGTTCTCCCATCCCTTCTAGTATTCAACATATATCCCATCCTTCAACTTTCATCGTCACTAGTGTTACACCCTCCCTTCATATGTCCCATAACATTTAGGTCCTCCTCAAGCTATGGATTGTGTTATCTTTCCATCTCACCCCATGACCAACACTTCCTATAATGTGACCAAACCATCAACATCCATGATGTAACATCCCATAAAAAAAAGGACCCTTTCACATGGACACTACATGGATAACAAAATAAATAAATAAAATAAACCTATTAGTCAAAGACATGGAGCGGTAGATTTGGACATAAGGTATGGGCATCCTGAGCAACCTAGTAAGAAGGGACCACAAATTAATTAGAGGAATAGTGTAGAGAATATTAGAGTGTGGGCATGATTGACCACAAAGAATTTATGCCATTAATGAGCATGACACCTCTCTCAATGGATGGAAGAAATATGCAAGATGTGTGGGAAAATGGTGTAGGAGCACCTTTAGCATTGTATGCCTCCAATAGGCAATATTTCAAAATTTGAATTTTTATCATGAAGTGCATTGTAAATGGACATGTGTAGGACCATTAAAATGTAATCAAGTCTCTATTAGGTCTATAGGAGGTAAATTAAGTCAATTTGCAAAAATGACAAAAGTTGCAAAAAATTGTAAAAGTGCAAAATTACAAGAAATTGCAAAAATGTAAGTGGAAGATGAAGAGTCATGGAGTTGGTAGGATGTTTTTAACTGATGGGAAGCCAAGGAGATTATTTTAAACACTTTAAAAGAGCCATGTGAAGGTGGATCAAGGATTGTAGATTGTAAGCTTGAACAAAATTTATAATAAAAGTACCTTGTTCAGCTGTAGCAGCATTTTCTTTGTGTTTTTTCAAGCCTTGTTTGATCTGAACAGTATCTCCAAGCTTAGATCTTGTTGTTTTCAGTTTTATAGTGTGTAATGATTTGTGAAGAACTTGTTGAATAATAAGTGTGATTCAAGACTTCTTTCTATAAGTTGTTTTGTAACCACAAACTCAAGGGTTTGAGAGTCTAGTGAGCATTTAATATACCATCCCACCGATGTAGGCTTAGTAGATCAGTGGGATGGGTTAAATAGAGTGTGTTGATTGTGTGTGTGTGTGCAGATGCAGGGGAAGTGAAATTTCAGAGCTATAGTTGTTTCCCTCACAAAAACATTAGCAAATTATGTGTTTTTCTTCATGAAATTGATGGCTCCAAGGTAGAATGTGATGAAGAACCAATGAAGATGGATATGAAACAGTTTTTTTTTCTTGTTCTGACCTATTCTCAGATTTTTAAGGCTGTGGCAAGGTCTAAGAAGGTTTGGAATGCATACTTTCTACAAACCCTCATTGTATGAGGCCTAGTTTAAGCCAAAGTAAGGTTTTCATTATTTGTTGCTTTAGTGAGTTATTTTCTTTGAGAAGATGGTTTATTTTGAGGTTTTGTAACCTTATATAATACTTTTTGAGGTTATTTAAGGTTTGGGAGTTGAATTGAAGGTACTTGCTTTGTATTTTAGGCCTAATTGGGGCTCTTGTGTCTACAGGACAGTCAATTATTCTCATATATTTTTCAAAAAAAAAATACCTACCCTTGAATTATGTTAAATTATAACCAAATGGGTCCTATAATATGGTTTTGGTTTATGGATATTCACTGTGGTTTTAGAGAAATACCCGATTTGAGCTGTATGGACTACTACTAGGATTTGGTGTCTTGGAAGTGCATATTGAAAGAGTTGATTGTTTCAAAGTTTTCTCAATGGGTTTTTGCTTTGATTCAGTCAAATTTATGTTGTTGAATATTTATTAAGGTTTTCTGAGAGTTTATGAGCAAGATTTGGTGATTTGGTGCCTTGTAGCAATGAGAAATCAAGTGTTAAAGAGGTGAACTTTGTTGACAGTTTAAGTGAATTAATGGTGAATGTGAAATTGATCTTCTTTGTTAGTGTTTTGGGTCATGAGAACCCTTGATGTTTGTAGATGCTCTGCATTAGAAAATGAGGCTCATTAAACATTAAAACCCTTGTGTTTCCTCCGTAACAAGATATATGCACACAATTTGGACAAAAGAGAGAGAGAGAGAGAATGAAAAAATGGCAGGTCATGTGGGAAGAATGGGCTTGGAAACCTTTAAAACCCACAATCCCATAATTTTCAAATTCATGCTTCACTTGGAGAGGAATATATGAAAAAAGAAATGGGAGTCTTGTTTAGAAGGCGGAGAAATGCAATTCCATGGAAGAGACATGGGAGGCAAGGCGAATGAAGGGATTTGGACAAGAGCTATCCACATGCTGGGGAGGTGCCAATAATATTGTGTTATTTTTCTTCCATGATAGTCTTGGTAGCATTAAGAGGTGTGCTTGGGGTAGAGCATGATT
>VDFB02021353.1:0-60298 GCA_007258455.2 Sequoia sempervirens | reverse complement strand
TAGCATAGCATCTTTCGTAGTGTTCAATACTTTCCTTTCTTCTTTCCTTTATCACACTTTCTACTTCATGACTTTTTTGGCTATCCGTGGAGGGGGAAACACCAAAGCGGGGGTTTGACTGAGGAAAACCCCTATACATCCCAAGATTTTTCCCTCTCTTGCTTGTGTGTAGGTGAACATGTTCGTGGAGCTTGCTAGCAAACTGGAGCTTCAGTGAGTTGATATTCATCACCCTTGTTTTCATCTACTTTCCTTATCATTTACGTAGCTACTTTTCGTACTTCATAACTCTGTTTATTTCGTTAAAGCTAGTTAGCTAGGCAGTTAGTAGGTTCTCTGGTGTTTTATACTATACTTTACATTTTATGGTCGTACATACACCATCACACTAGAGAGACGCCAGTGCACTGCGCTGTTGTCCCAGACCCGCGTTGCCATCCTCAAATACAAAGTTGTCTAAGGTGCAGTTTGAACTCCAAAAACTGACTCATCTAGCCCCATTTAGAATTTCATATCTGCAGAGTGACATAAGCACTTGAGAGTTCTCTTCATTCTCAATTCTTATCCCAAACACCCATTAGCTTGAGGTAAGTTAGGGAAGCCCTCCTCTCTCGGATCTCTATGACTTGGAGCCTTGGTGTGGTTGGTCCCCCTCTCTTACATTTTTGGTGAACCCGATGTGAACAACATCTATTCATTCATTTGTGTTGAGACCTTTTCCTCCACGCCAAGTGACTATTGTAAGCTTGAGTGTTGTGAATGTTTACGAGCATCACAACCTAGTCCATGACTTCTAGATACTTTGTTAGGAGAAGTGTACGACACCTGCTGATGGAGAAGACAAAGGTCACTTCTAGTTTCACCTCTAGTTTTTGCACTAGTTTGGCTATTGACTTTACCACTGGTTTTCCTACAAGCTTTATTGATGAGATGGGTTTCATATTTGAGACCACTCGGGTTCCTGTCCCTCCAGCATCCCCTATGGATTTTTCTGTGGATGAGGATGAGGCTATACATATCCCTGCATAAAACATTTTAGCATTGGATAACAGATTGTTAGACCTTATGAAGCATTTAGAGAGAGCACCAAGCATGGAGAAGTGCTTGATGCCTATGAGAGACAAATAAGCATCTTGATGTCCACCACGTCTGTATGCATGGCCAAAACAATCCCTTCGATTAGTGTTTCCTCTACTTCTCAAAAGCCCCCTACCATCAAGGCGAGTAGAATACCCCTTGGTTTCAGTTTCACCCCTCTTGCTGCCTCTGGCGATGGGGGCTCTGGTGGAATGAGTGGTGGCAGCTTTGGTAGTAGAGGTGGCTTTGGTGGAGGCCATGGTGGTGGTTTCGCTAGCGAAGGTGGCTTCGGCGGAGGTTCTACCGGTGGTGGTGGCTTTAGCGGTGGTCACGATAGCAACTTTGAAGGTGGTTTTGGTAGTGGTGGTTCTAATGGTTCCGCTGGGCCTTTTTCATCCTCTGACCTTGTTCTAAATTCCCTTCTTTAGAACATGGGTCGGATGCAAAACCAGTTGGCGAGCCTTTCCCAGGCCTCCGCCTGGCCTATTTTTCAACCTTTCTTCTGACATAGCCTATTGTTAGTAGTAATCTTGAGTACTCCCTTCCCACACAGAATGAAGATTCCTAAGTTTGAAAAGTATGGTGGCAAAGGGGATCCACAAAAAACATGTTTCAACATTCAACACCATGTGTATGAATTTATTTCATCACGATGCTCTGATGGAAAAACTCTTTCCATCCTAGTTGGACCTAGGGCTGTGGATACAACCTTTAATGTTATTCTAGAATCTGATCTATTTAGGGTGAAGTTGGGCATCCCGTGGTTAACTTCCATGAACAAAATCACTTCGGTTATTCATAAATGTTTAAAGTTCTCCTACGAAGGTGTTGTGCATGTTGTACATGACACTAGATATCAGTCGTTGGTGTCCCATGGGGGTTATTCATTGGATCATTTTTAGCCCACCCCAGTCGGTCCACTTCCTCCTAGAAAAAACCTGCTTTACCAAAACTACGTAAAGTATAAAACCAAGGGCAAGGGAAAACCAAAAATGACCCCTCTGGTAGCGCAGCAGCAAGCTGCCTCCTCCTTTGAAAGGGAAAGGAGAGACTGTCCGTTCTCAGGGTGCTACTTCTACCCCCTTTTTGAAGAGGATTTTTGGATGACTACTCTTGGATTTCATATAAGAAGTCCGATGGTGCCTGCTTGGTGTAGAGCCGAGATTCATATATCAAACCTTCCTACTATGCCTCCTAGACCCTGGCCCTACCTATATGGTAGAAGGAAGGGTCCCCATGGGGAATTCTCTATGTGTCAACCTCCGTGGTCTCCTATCACTCCTGCTCCCAAGGCAGTGAATGGTAAGAGGCCCACCACTGAGGTGCTAGAGCTAACTCCCCCCACTATTGCTCCAACCTCTTTTCAATATCTCCCTCCTACTCCCATCCAGGAGTCTCTCCCTTTGCCAAAAATGGTTGTGGTGGAAACTCCGATGGCCGAGCAAGAGCCTTCTGTTCCATCTCAACTTCTAGTCTCTAGCTCTCAGAGTCATAGAAACCTCCTTGCACATGAGCACAAGCATCGACAAAAGGATTTGGAAGCTGAGTAGGCCACATTACACAGGAAGGGGAGCTAACCGCCCATGTTTTAGGGCCTCCTACTGTGTCCTCCTCTCCTGTCCCCTCTACTTCAGTTCAATCAAATTCAATTTTTCTTTCGGCTCCTGTTGCGAGCGTGAACACCCCTGACCCTAAAAAGGTGCAAGTGTTTATTTCTCCTTTAGTCAAGGCCCCTCTCTTGATGTCCCTCCTAGACATCCTGCCATTCTTGAAGCCCGTGGACATGCTGAACACTTCAGTGGTGTTCGTTGCGGTTTTCTCCTCCTCCTACACACCTTCTACCTTGTTTGTGGGGGTCTCACACCCTCTGACAAAGCGAAAGGTGGAGGATGGCCCCAATAGCAATGGGGGTTGAAAGAGGAGTCCATCCTCTTCAAAGGGTATTTCTATGTTAGCATGTGCCATCCTTGTGACGGAAGAAGCTCCGACATCCCCTGAGTTTGTCACTGCTCCTGAGTCACTCAATGAGCCTATCACTGAATCTCGGGCACTGCCTTCCCTGTCCACTGAGGTAAAACATGGCACTCCCGTTAAGTGCATGTTTAACTCTTTGGACAAAGTCCTAGCCCTGTCGGTGATCTTCACGAAATTGCTAACCTTTGCTCCATAGGAACTGAGTGGAGGAGACCCTAAAGAATCTCCTTCCTTGGCTCTTGTTGCGGGGGGGTCAAAGGGTTCCCCCCTTAACATTTCACCACTATAGGCTCATCTTCCTTTCCCATATAATGATCTAGATTTGGAAGCGGATGACCTCTTGGTTGATGAGTGTTAGGGGGCACCTCTTCTTTACCTTTAGATTAGGTGTGTGTTTTTTGTGATGTGTTCCCTCGTGCTTGCGTTATGTGTTCCTGGATGACCCTTGTCACCCTTTTAGGTGCCTAGATATAAGAGTGATTATGTGTCATAAAACTTCCTCTATTTGTGGCATCATTCTTCCTTTGTTATGTGTATTTATTTTTGACAAATTGGGGACGATGCAAAGTGTTGCGGGCATTTAGGATTCCCTTCAATGTTAACCCATTTTTTTATTTTTACTTTGTTTTCTCATGCATTCTTCATATGGTCTAATATAGTAGGGGGTTGATGACAGCTCATCTATATACTATTATTATACTTATATATACTTGTGAGTAGCTTTGACCCCAAAATATCAAATCGCCCCTGTGCCCTTTATCTGTGATGTTATTGTCTCTTTTTGCAATTTTGGTTATCTTTCTCTCTTCTTTGCTTGAGTTGTGATGTTGTGGTATTCATGTGTTGTCCCTCATGTGTGTGGAAACATCACCACGATGACATCTCGCTATGTACCATGGGCCACAACATCACTTTTTCATTCTTGCTTTTCTCTCCTTAGGATTCCATGTGCCTCTGTGTTCAACACACACAATCCTAAGGTGGGCTACCATGTCAACTTTGATTTTCAGAAAATGCATTCAATGACCAATGAATATTTTCTCAAAAATCTTTGCAATTTTTTTCAAAATTTGCATTTTCAATAGGGACCCCCTAGTGGAACATGTTTACTTCGTCACGGGTTCACAAAGAAAGAACTTCAAAAAATTTCCTCTGAGGAGGGTGCAACTTTTGCTACAAGAAAAGCCTCGACCTTCCCCTCGTGAGGGGACATTTTATTCCTTTTGAATTCCTTGATGAAGTGAACATCTTTCAAAAGCATTCCTTGATGTTGAATTTATTTGTGAAAGCGCTTTCTCACTTTTAGACAACGCGTCCCTTGAGTGGACCCCTCTTCTTTTGAAGGGCTCTCGAGGGACCCCTTTGAAAGCCTTTCATTTTTTTGACAGTCTGCATGACTGTTTGCTTGTTTTCCTACATGGTTGCTTTTTGTTTTCTTATATGTTTTATCTGGGGATTAACATGTTGCTTTATAGGTACACCTGTGAAGTCACTTTCTAGTTCGACTTTGCGGAGTCCCATTTCATTAGCCTTCCTTCATGAGAGAGTACTTGAGGGAATTCCTTCTTTGCAAGTTCGAGGGCCTATGAAGCACTTGCATCCTACAAGATTTTTCCATCATTGGTCTACGGGCCTTCAGTGTGCTTTGTTCAACTTCGTATTTTCGTGGAGCTATGAAGTCCTTTTGTTCAAACCTCCTCAGGAGAGAGTACCTATGGAGTCCTTTGCCTGCCCTATGCTTTCAAGTTCGCTAAATCATGGTTTGCTTCCTCGATGATTTAGGTATACATTTCTAATTGTTTGATCTACTTTATCGAACACTCTCATCGATACTCGTGCTCGCTAAAGTGGGGGAAAAATGTATAGGAGAAAATTTTCACCCCTTGTGTAAATTCCCCTTTTGCATACCCTCACCTTAGAAAATCAAATCTGAAGGTGAAATTCCACATCACTCGCTTGCCTTCCATCCACTTGGCACCTATTTTGTGTGTCAGTGGGGGAATATTTATCGAGGATGCGAGCATGGCATGCAAACATCTAAGTGGTGCGCTGCTATCCCTGACAGATTCCTACTTCTAGAGTCCATAGGGATGTTACACTCCTCATTGGGGATGAATTTTAACGTCTCTGTATGACCAACCGACCTAAAAACATATCTATCTCTCCCATTTTTGGTATTGAAAGGGCTATCTTGTTCACTCATTCAGTCTTCCAAGATATTATAGCAATCTAACACATTCTCTCAAGCATTTTCACAACTCCATTGAGCATTGCAGCAAGCAATCTTGTTACTCCATCAATTCCATCCTTGTACATGTGGTGCTACCATAGAAGTTGCGGGTTTGGAGTCTTGCAAGACCTCCCTTCATCACTGCTGGGGCCGTGTCGAATTTTCCAAGCTCGTTGCCTTGAATTATCCCTTCATTGGCCTTGAGTGCCTTTGGGTGGAGGTGATATTGCATCACTCTCTTTTTCCTTTTGTGGTTTGATAGAGTAGCATAGCATCTTTCATAGTGTCCAATACTTTCCTTTCTTCTTTCCTTTATCACACTTTCTACTTCATGGCTTTTCTGGCTGTCTATGGAGGTGGAAACACCAAAGTGGGGGTTTGACTGAGGAAAACCCCTATACAACCCAATATTTTTCCCTCTCTTTCTTGTGTGTAGGTGAACATGTGCGTGGAACTTGCTGGTGAACTAGAGCTTTAGTGAGTTGATATTCATCACCCTTGTCTTCATCTATTTGCCTTATCATTTACGTAGCTACTTTTCATAATTCATAACTCTATTTATTTCATTAAAGCTAGTTAGCTAGGAAGCTAGTAGGTTCTCTGGTGTTTTATACTGTACTTTACATTTTTTGGTCATACAAACACCAACACTCCAGAGAGATGCCAACGTGCCACTATCATCCTAGTCCCACATTGCTGTCCTCAGAAAGAGAGTTGTTTGAGGTGTAGTTTGAACTCTAGAAACTAACTTGTTTATCCCCATTTTGACTTTTACATCTATAGAGTGACAAGAGCACTTGAGAGTGCTCTTCATTCTTGATTCTTATCCCAAACACCCATTAGGTTGAGGTAAGTTAGGATATCCCTCCACTCTTGACTCTCCATAACCTGGAGCCTTGGTGTGGTTGGTATCCCTCTCTTACGCTCTCTATCTATCCCCTTCTCTCCATCTCTCTCCTTGTCTCTCTATACCTCTCTATTACTTATCTTTATCACCTCATTTATCTCTCACTCTTAGTCCCTCTATCTATATCTCCCTATCTCTACCTCTCTCTCTTATTCATTCTCTCTCTCTCTATCCCTCTCTATCCCTATCTCTCTACCTCTCTCCCTATACCTCTCTATCTCTTTATATATCTCTCTATCATTATATCTCCCTCTCTCCCTCTCCCTCTATATATTGATCTATCTATCCCTCTCTTCTCTCTCTATCTCTCTACCTAACTCTCTCCTTTTCTCTACCTCTATCTCTCTATCTACCCCCTCTCTATCTATTCCCACTCTCCCTCCCTCCTCTATCTCCCCCTCTCTATCTCTCCCTCTTTCTCTCTACCTATTTATCTCTCCCTCTCTATCTCTATTTATCTCTCTATCACTTTATTTTACCATATATATCTTTCTATCTCTTTATCTCCATATTCCTCTATATCTCTCTATATCTGTATCTCTTCCTTTACCTCTCTTTATCTACATATTTATTCCCTCCCTCTCCCTCTCCCTCTACCTTCCTCTCTACCTTTCTATAGAGAGAGAGTGAGTGGAGATAGAAAGAAGTAGAGAGGGAAGGTTATGTTGGATGTTGCTAATATGTAGTTGTAATTGATGTCAACACTATTGGCATTAATGCCATTTGAGGCTGTATATGTTGAGGATATTGAGAAAAGTGTAATAAAGAGAGTTGCAGGTTTTCAAGTTTAGTTTGGCCAACATGCTGATGGCTCGCTCAATATGTTTATGATCAGAGGTTGTGGATTAAAGGGTTTTTTTTTGAGTATATCTAGCTTATCCACGTTAAGTTTCAGAGATCCGCATGAAGATTTGGTTGAGTTATGAGCATCTCTGTTCTAACAGTTTTTCTGTTGCTTCAGTTGGTGTTCCTAAATGAAGATGATGTGATTCTGGTAACGTGAAGTTTTGTGGATGCTTCTCTAGTGATTAATGATGCTTGTTGATGTTTCTAGATCATGTTCTATCTTTTTTGCATGTCCGCATTGATTAGTGTGCTCACGATTGGATATTTTCTCTTACGTGTTCATGTTTTTCATGTTCTTGGCTGACATGGTGATTGTAGCATGTTGTGGATCTTTGAGGAATAATTTGTGAAGGTTTTTCATGTTCGAGGATATTATTTTGGGTCCTCACTATGTTGTGGCTGACTTTGGTTGATTCACATTGCAAATTATTTATGTTTTGGACCAACAGTTTGTATTCATTTTTATTTTTATTGAAGCCAACATGTAGATGATGTTATTCTTGGTTGCAGATATATATGAGCGATTGTTTTATCATTTGAAGAAGTATGTGTGTGAATTGTGAATTGAAGCATGTGATTCATTTTTGCGAACAAAGTTCAAATCATTGGAAGGCAGAAGTAAAGTGTGAAGAGTGAGCAAATTTTTTGTGCTTAACCAGAACTGTAATCAGGCATGAGCAGATGCTATTTTCTCAGTTCAATCTTGTGGATGTAATCCAAATATTTTTGTAAGACAATGAGTTTTCCTTGGGTAGTAAGCCTTGTTGTAATTGAGCAGTGAGCTCTAGGCAGTGTGCCTGAATGCATGTGCATTCCCATTTATTCCTTTATACTTTTAATAGGGTATAATCTTGTGGACTAACCTCCACCATGGTTTTTCCCCTAAAAGGGTTTCCATGTAAAAATATTGGTGTTATGTGTGTTTCTAATGTGTTGTTGATTTATGCTTTCATGGTTATTAATCAGATATGAGAATAAGGTTAATGATTTTAATAAGTTTGAATTTTTGTGATAACTAATTCACCCCCCCCACTCAGTTGTCTACCTTTGTGTTGCTAATAATTGGTATCAGATCAGGTTCCTTAGAAGAAGTTTAATAGCTTGAGGTGATCTGGGATGACGACATATAAGAAGGATAGTCTGAGATTTGATGGAACAAATTACTCTTTGTGGAAGACTCGAATGCAGTGTCATCTGAGATGCATTGGTGAATCTTACTGGAACATTACAAAGAATAGGTATATCATTCCACATAATGGTCCTACTTTTGCTCAGATCAAAGATGTTGAGTACAATATCAAGGCTAAGGAAGCATTGTTGATTGCTTTGACTGACTCTAAGATGACAAATGTAATGAATTTGAAGACTGCTTATGAGATATGGAAGAAGTTGGAAAATTTGTATGAAGGTGATGCACATGTGAAGATTTCTAAGCTACATTTCTAAAAGGGAAATATGAAACATTGAAAATGGGTGAAGATTAGAACATTATTGCTTTCATGCAGAGAGTGAATGAACTTGTGTGCAATATCAGATGTGCTGGTGGAACATTGGAAGAATTGGAGACTGTTGCTAAAGTGCTCAGATCCTTGTCTTGTACATAAAAACACAAAGTTGCTGCTATTGAGGAGATACAGACTATGACAAATGTATCTAGAGACATGTTGATTGGTAAGCTTGCTTCTTTTGAGTTAAGTGAGTTTGGTGATGCTTTTCCTAAGATAAAATCTGCATTCAAAGCTACCACCTCAGGAAGGGATAAGCAGAGATATGATTCGGGTGAAAGTTCTTCTAGAAAGGTGTTTAAATATGAGGAAGAAATGAGAGAGATTGAAGAAGAAGAGAGAAAGATAGATGAGCTTGAAGCACTTCTTGTCATGAGAGTATCCAGAGGAGAAGGTAAGTATAAAGGGAAATTTCCTCTTAAATGTTTTTCTTGCAATAAGATAGGTCATTTTTCCTCAAGGTGTCCAGAAATAGTTCCTAAGCCAAGACCTAACAAGCCTAGATTCCAAAGAAAATGTTATTATGCTACTGATGAAGTTGTGACAGATGATGAATCTGATAAAGGAAATGCAAGTGAAGATGAATGGGTATTTATTGCTATCAAGGAAAATGATCTGGTACCTACTGATTCTGCTAGTTGCATGAATGTGGAGAAAGCTCTAGCTGCCAGAATTGAATAAAAGGATGAATGAGTGATTGAAAGTGGTTGCTCTCATCACATGACAGGTGATAAAAGTAAATTTGTGAGTCTTGAAAAGTATGATGGTGGTGTTGTAATATTTGGTGATGATAAAGCTGATGTAATCCGTGGTAGATGATCCATTTCTCTTGATGGTAAGAATAATATTGATTATGTTCTATATGTCGAAGGTTTGAAGCATAATATTTTAAGTGTTGGACAAATGGTTGATAAGTGATACAATCTTCAATTCAAGGATGGAAAGTGTAGAATATTGGGGAGTTCCAAAAATGTGATTTCATCAGGTACAAAAACAAAAGGTAATATCTTTCACTTGAATGTTGCTAGTAAAAGTTGTATGATTGCTCAAGTTGATGAAAGTTGGTTGTGGCAGAAGAGATTGTGTCATGAAAACTTTGACAACATTATCAAGATAAGTTCTACTCAAGCTGTGAGAGATCTTCCTAAGTTGGTAAAGCCTACTAATACCATATGCAAGGAATGTCAGTTGGGGAAGCAAACTAGAGTTTCATTTCAGAGCAAACAACATTGTTCAAATGAAGTATTGGAGCTTGTGCATATTGATGTGTGTGGTCCTTCTAGAGTCAGAAGTTTACAAGGAGACATGTATTTCATGTTACTCATTGATGATTATTCTAGATTGATGTGGGTTGCTTTCTTAAGAGAAAAATTTGAAGCTCTAGAGAAATTCAAGATTTTTAAGGCTAAGGTTGAGACAAAGATAGGTCTGAAGATTAAATGTCTGAGATCAGATAGAGGTGGTGAATTCATTTATGGTGAGTTTAATTCTTTTCGTGAAGAACATGTGATAAAGAGACAATTATCTGCTCTATGGACCCCTTAGCAAAATGGAGTTGTGGAAAGGAAGAACATGATAGTTCTAGATGCTGCTAGGACTATGATGCTTGAAGGAAATGTCCCTCATATCTACGGGAGAGAAGTTGTGAGTACTGTAGTTTACACTCTCAATCGGGTTCATATAAAAGGTGATACTGGTAAGACCCCTTATGAGCTATGGTTTGGTCATAAGCCTACTGTTAGCTACTTAAAAAATTTTGGGAGTAAGTGCTATATCAAAAGAGATGAAGATATAGGAAAGTTTGATGCTAGGAGTGATGAAGGAATTTTTCTTGGTTATTCTACTAAAAGTAAAGCCTATCGGTGCTTCAACAAGAGATTGAGGAAAGTAGTTGAAAGTTCAAATGTCAAGGTTGATGAAGACACAGTTAGACCATCCAAAACCTATGGATATGATTCAAATGATCAAAATGTCAGTTCAGTTCATACTCATAATCAAGTGTAGATCATTCTGATAAATTAGGAAAGCCAAGAGGAAGGAAATAGTGAAAGTACTGAAGTGAGAACACAAGAGCCTAAAGTTCAAGAACATCCCAAGACTCTAAGGTATGTAATACTGATTCATTTAGAAGATCAAATTATAGGTGATAAGAACAAAGGTGTTCAAACTAGGAGAAGAATTGCAGATTAATACTATTTGATTTCAAAGACTGGGCCTAGTAATGTTAATGAAGCATGCAAAGATGAACATTGGATGGAAGCAATGAAAAAAGAACTTCTGCAAATTGAGAAGAATGATACATGGATTCTTGTTCCTAGACCTAAGGACAAAAATGTAATTGGAACTAAATGGGTCTTTCAGAACAAATTGAATGAGCAAGGTGAAGTTGTTAGAAACAAAGCAAGACTGGTGTGTAAAGGATATTCACAGATGGAAGGAATTGAATTTGAAGAAACTTTTGCTCATGTTGCTAGGATTGAAGCTATGAGATTATTTCTTTCTTATGTTGCTTACAAAAACTTCAAGGTTTATTAGATGGACGTCAAGTCAACTTTTCTAAATGGTGAACTGGAAGAAGAAGTGTATATGGAGCAACCTGATGGATTTCAATTGATTGATCAGGGAGATATGGTTTGTCAGTTGAAGAAAGCATTGTATGGACTTAAGCAATCCCCAAGAGCATGGTATGCTAGATTGGATAAGTATTTTTTGAAATTTGGATTCAACAAAGGTACTACTGATAGTAATCTGTATTTCAAGATTGATCATGATAAAGATTTGATTGTTGAATTCTTTGTTGATGATATCATTTTTGGAGGAGATGATATTTTGTGCATGAATTTTGTTGATGAGATGCAGAGTGAGTTTGAGATGTCTATGATTGGAGAAATAAAATTCTTTTTGGGATTGAAAATTACTCAACTAGACAAAGGGATCTTTACATCTCAGTCCAAGTATGTGAAAGAATTGCTAAAGAAGTTTGGTATGGAAGATTCAAAGCCAGTTGGTACACCTATGGTGACCGGATGTAAGTTGAATCAAGATGATGATTCTTCGAAAGCAAACCAGACTAGATACAGATCCATGATTGGTGGATTGCTTTTTTTGACTCAAACTAGACCTGATATCATGAATGTTGTATGCATTGTTGCAAGATTTCAAGATGATCCTAAGGAATCTCATGTGACTACTGTGAAGAGGATTTTCAGATACTTGAAGGGGACAGTTGATTTTGGCCTATGGTATCCTAAAGAAGATGACTTTACTTTGAGTTCTTTTACTGATGTTGATTGGGAAAGAGATGTGGATGACATAAAGAGTACCATTGGTGGTGCATTTTTCTTGGGAAAGAAACTGATTTCATGGTTAAGTAAGAAGTAGAATTCCATTTCTTTATCTACTACAGAGGCATAATACATTGATGATGCTAACAATTGTACTCGAGTATTATGGATGAAGTAGATGTTGAAAGATATCAAAGTTGTGTATGATGAACCTATTGCTATATTCTGTGATAATTCAAGTGCAATTAACATTTCTAAGAATCTGGTGTTGCATTCAAAAACCAAGCATATATCTATCAAGTTTCACTTTTTGAGAGAGAAGGTGAGTGAAAAGGAAGTCAGATTGGAGTATGTGCCTACTAAGGAACAGATTGTAGACATCTTTACTAAGCCTTTTCCTAAGGATACTTTTGAGTATCTCAGAGGGAAGCTAGGGGTTATTACCCCTCCTAATCATAACTAAGATGCAAGTCATTTCATTAGTCTGTGCATTTCATAGTCATATCTTGATCCAGATTGATGTTGTGGTGGCTGTTACTCAGGGGGAGTAGTCAGATGTTTAGAAATGTGGTTCAGAGCTTGTGTGAGAAAGTTAATGCGTATCTTTGTCATTGATGTCAAAGGGGGAGAAGAGTTGGGGAAAAGAGTCAAAACCTAAGGGGGAGAAAAAGTGCTAAGAGAAAGTTGGGTTGATGGTGTTTTTCACATCTTGTGTTGCCATCAATTCCAAAGGGGGAGATAGTTGGATATTGGTAATATGTGGTTGTCATTGATGTCAACACTATTGGCATTAATGTCATTTGAGGCTGTATATGTCGAGGATATTAAGAAAATTGTAATAAAGAGAGTTGCAGGTTGTCAAGTTCATTTTGGCCAACATGCTGATGGCTCACTCAGTATGTTGATGATCAGAGGTTGTGGATTAAAGGGTTCATTTTCAAGTATATCTAGCTTATCCACGTTAAGTTTTAGAGATCCGCATGAAGATTTGATCGAGTTATGAGTATCTGTGTTCTAACAGTTTTTCTATTGCTTCTGTAGACACCTAAATTTGGACACTTAATTTATCCAAATTTGTCCGCTTTTCATCTAAACATCCCTTTATCTGCATTAATTAAGTAATATCACTATTATTTATCTAATACCTCTAAAGTTCTTTTAATCCCTAAGGTATCTAGTTAAATAATTAAATACCTTCCCCCTTTCAGAAAATGAATTAAATGAATATGACATTTATTTAATTCCTCATATGTCACATCCTCCATCATTTTTATCTAATCTTAATTATTCTTCTAATCTCATCATTAGGGATGTGCACATGCCTAATCCTTGATTAGGATGTGTCACATCCTCCAACTTTTGCAAGTTGGCCTCTAATCTCTCTTAGCCACCTAACCCTCCTCTAATCCATCATTAACTAGCCTAATCAACCTCTCAAGGAATTTTTAATTCCTTTTATCCTTCCAAGGAATATTAAATTCCTTTTTCTCTTCCCCATGTGATCTTTGACTTGTCACATCAAGCCACATGTGAACTCTTCCTAATCTCCCACTTGCCTCTAATCTGTCATTAATTTGTCTAATCAGGTACTTGCACAACCTTAATCACTTAATTAGGTCAACTTAATCCCCATGTCACTTATGGAATGTGTCCTAAGTCAACCTTATTAAAGGCTTTCTCCTCTTGAAGAAGGAACTCCATTCCCCATGTGAATTTTTAATTCACATTTAATCCCCCAATGCATTTCAAGGAATTTTAAATTCCTTCTCTCATCCCCATGAGGATATTTGAGGAATTTTTAATTCCTCACATGTCCTCTCACCCATATGGGGACAAGGACCTCCTTTATGAGGAGATCTTGTCCCAATCCCAAGGTACTATGTACTACCTCCATGTCATGTACTCTCCTTCCAACTCATGTACACATCATCTCTTACAAGCCATTTCACATGCCACATGTCAAGATGTGAGGGCTTGTGAGTTCTCAACTCACCTTAGCCCTACATTTTGATCTTGGTGGCTCAATCTCAACCATCCATTTCCCTAGAGAGTCCAAAATTCTCTATAAATGCCCCCTCTTTTCTCTCATTTTAGGGAGATCATTTTATGCTAGCCAAACTCTTGCAAAATTTTCTCTTGAGCCATACTTAGCCAAATTTTCATACTTGCATCCATTTTCACTCATTTTCCATTCCCATCTCATCTCATAGCTTGCATCTCTTCCCTCCAAAGGAGCATACAACATGAAAGATCAAAGGGCCAACCAAAGGATCGATTTGAGACAAGGTGAATCCACTCTATTTGTTGTTTTTATTTATTTTTGAATCCAACTAGGCTAATCTTGAGGTGTAGGGTGTTCATAGTTGTTATTTGCACTCTTTTGTTTGCTGCTCATTTTCTAACAAGTATTTTCGTCCTATCACAACTTCAGTTGGTGTTCCTGAATGAAGATGATGTGATTCTGGTAACATGAAGTGTTGTGGATGCTTCTCTGGTGATTAATGATGCTTGTTGATGTTTCTAGATCATGTTCTATATTTTTTGCACATCCGCATTGATCAGTGTGCTCGTGATTGGAGATTTTCTCTTGTGTGTTCATGTTTTTCATGTTTTTGGCCGACAGGGTGATTGTAGCGTGTTGTGGATCTTTGAGGAATCATTTGTGAAGGTTTTTTGTGTTTGAGTATATTATTTTGGGTCCTTACTATGTTGTGGATGACTTTGGTTGATTCACATTGCAAATTATTTATGTTTTGGGCCAACAGTTTGTATTCATTTTTATTTTTATTGAAGCCGACATGTAGATGATTTTATTCTTGGTTGCAGATATATATGAGCGATTTTTTTATCATTTGAAGAAGTATGTGTGTGAATTGTGAAGCAAAGTGTGTGAGTCTTGTGTGCGAACAAAGTTCAAATCATTTGAAGGAAGAAGTAAAGTGTGAAGAGTGAGCAAATTTTTTGTGCTTAACCAGAACTGTAATAAGGCATGAGCAGATGCTATTTTCTCAATTCAATCTTATGGATGTAATTCAAATCTTTCTGTAAGATAGCGAGTCTTCCTTGGGCAGTAATCCTTATTGTAATTGAGCAGTGAGCTCTAGGCAGTGTGCTTGAATTCATGTGCATTCCCATTTATTCCTGTATACTTTTAACAGGGTATAATCTTGTGGACTAACCTCCACCATGGTTTTTCCCCTAACAGGGTTTCCACATAAAAATCTTGGTGTTATGTGTGTTTCTGATGTGTTTTTGATTTATTGTTTCATGGCTATTAATCATACTTGAGAATAAGGTTAATGAGTTTAATAAGTTTTAATTTCTATGACAACTGATTCACCCCCCCTCTTAGTTGTATGCCTTTGTGTTCCAATAGGTTAGAGAGGTAGAGAGGAGAGAGAGAAGAGAGATATATCAAGATATATAAAGGGAGAGGCATGGGGAAAGAGGAAGGGATGGAGTGAGAGTTACATAGAGAGATAGGGGAGATAAAGAGAAGTAGAGAGGGAGGGAGGAAGGGAGAGTTAGAGATAGATAGGTAGAGTGGGAAGGATATAGGTAGAGTTAGGTAGAAAGAGAGGAAGATTGAGATGGGAGATAAAGAGAAGTAGAGAGAGAGAGAGATAAGGTGGGAAGGATAGATAGAGAGGTAAGTAGAGAAAGGGAGGGTGATGGGATATATAGAGAAGTATAGAGGGAAGGGGAGAGAGGTAAGGTGGGAGGTATAGAGTGAGAGGTAGGTAGAGAGAGAGATGGTGAGGGGAGATAGGGATAACTAGAGAGGGAAGAGTGAGAGAGATGTACATAGAAAGGGAGAGGGAGAGGGAGAGGGAGAGAGAGAGAGACAAGGAGAGAGAGGAGGAAGAGAGGGAGGGAGAGGTAGGTAATCAAAGATAGGTAGGGTGGGAGGGATAGAGAGAAGTAGATAGAGAGAGAGAGGGTGAGTGGAGATAGAGAGGTGAGAGAGAGGAAGAGAGGAGAGAGATGGTGAAGAGAGATATAGAGAGACATCCAAAGGGAGAGAGAGGGGGAATGCGGGAGGAATGTAGTGAGAGGTAGGTAGAGAGAAATAAAGAGAGTAGATAGAGTGTAGAGAGGGAGGGAGGAAGGGAGAGGTAGAGATAGAGAGGTAGGGTGGGAGGGGTATAGGGAGAGGTAGGTAAACAAAGATGAAGATGTAGATGGGAGATAAAGAGAAGTAGTGATAGTGAGAGAGAGGTAATGTTGTCACCATCTATCTCTCTACCAACCTCTTCCTCTATCCCTCCAACCTTACCTCTCTCTCTTTGTCTCTATTTCTCTTTATCTCCCATCTACATCTTCCTCTTTGTCTACCTACCTCTCCCTATATTCCTCCCACCTTACCTCTCTATCTTTGCCTCTCCCTTCTTCCCTCCCTCTCTACTTCTCTCTATCTCCCCTCTCTGTTTCTCCCTACCTACCTCTCATTCCATCCCTCCCTCATTTCCCCTCTCTCCCTTTATATATCTCTCTATATCTCTCTTCACCCTCTCTCCTCTCTCTCCTCTCTACCTCTCTCTCATCTTCCCTCTCTACTTATGTCTATCTCCATTCACCCTCTCTCTCTACCTACTTATCCCTCTATTCCTCCCACCCTACTGCTCTCTCATTATCTACCTCTCTCTCCCTCCATCTCTCTCTACCTCTCTCTCCCCTTCCCTCTCTACTTCTCTCTATCTCCCCTCACCCTCTCTCTCTACCTACCTCTCACTCTATCTCTCCCACCTTATCTCTCTCTCTCCCCTTCACTCTATACTTCTCTCTATATCCCCTCACCCTCCCTCCCTCTACCTACCTCTCCCTCTATCCCTCCCACCTTACATCTCTCTCTCTACTTCTCTTTATCTCCCATATCCATCTTCCTCTCTATCTACCTACCTCTCCCTATATCCATCCCACCTTACCTCTCTATCTCTACATCTCTTGTCCTCCCTCCCTCTGTACTTCTCTCCATCTCTCTCTTCACCTACCCCTCACTTCATGCCTCCCTCATTCCCTCTCTCTATCCCTTTAGATATCTCTATATCTCTTCTCTCTCTCTCTTCTCTACCTCTCTTACCTTCCCCCTCCACTTACCTCTATCTTCCTCTCTCACATTCCCTCTCTAATCTCTATAGGATTGATAGGGAGATAGGGAGAGAGAAGGAGAGAGAGATAGAAAGATGGAGAGATATCTAGAGATACATATGACTTGAGAAAGATAGAGAGGAAGAGAAAGGGAGAGAGATAGGTAGAGAGAGGGAGAGGGAGAGGGAGAGTGAGGAATAGATAAATATAAAGAGGGATAGGTAGAGAGGGAGTGATGAAAAATAAATCCAAAAGGTACACTTATATTGAAAAAGTGGAAATGTCAATGATGTATCAAATGTGAAAATGAAACCCTAATGTGGTTTCCAAGGATGGGTAGGATAAGTAAAATCAATTTCACAATCAAGATAATAGAGAAAAACGTAGCCATATAAAATTGACGAAGATTTGGGCATGCAAAGACTTTCAAATATAAAATTGAGACGTAAATATGATAAAATTATAGATCTAAGTAGCCCTAATATGAATAAGAAACCCTAATATGGATTTATATTTAAAGAGCCTTTAATGAATTCATTTCATATGGGTTATGATTGTCTATTATCATAAAATATATAGGGGTTGTGAGGAATTTAGTTGTTCTTGGTTTAGTGATAGTCTTTGGGGCCATGTCAATAGGTTGGGTTTGGCTGTTGTTAGTGAAGTGTGAGCCCGATGCATATTTTGAAACACCTACAACTTCTTTACCAAATTTAGCTAATAAAATAGTGGCTAAGTAAGTGCAACATCCTATCAACTTATGCCAATAGAATGGTGCCATTTTTGGAGACCAATTGTTAAGATAACTACATATCATTTGTAGATTTCAAAAGCTTAGTATTTTTATAGTTTTTTTGGGTTACAATAGTAAGTTTACTTTCAATAAAATATTTTCTTGTATAGGGAGTGGTGACTCTATTCTAAAGACATAGTTTTAGAAAAAACATTACTATGGATAGAAGAAGGCAAAGAAACAAGTAGCCTACATAAGGAAGTAATGTAGGGGTATGTGCAGGATCATGATGGGCCAAAAAGTGGCAATATGATGGGTATGTGGCTGATGACTTTTTTTTAACCCAAAATTAATGAAACAAAAAGGGTTTTTAAAGGAGATTCTTAGCTTTCCACCAATATAAATTATGCTTTACTTTGAATTAAACAAGTAATTATTATTCATTTTCTATTTGAATTATGACTAAAGTTCTAATTGATAGGTTGATTGAAAAACATCTATAGCTTTCAAATTGATGAGGGCACAGCCCGAGACACAGAAAATAACCCACAACAAGAGAATAATTTTATTATTCAGAAAATGGAGCTTCTTACATGCAGAGGATCTCAATCCCCAAGTTCTACAACACATGCAAGTTACAGAAAGCTACAGAATAACCCTTTGCAATATGCGAGCTTGTCCCCAAAAAGTTACCCAAAAATTAGAAACCCACCCATAAATAGAGCTCCTCTTTAGTTTGGAGCCAAAACAACATTCAAATTTGAGTTTATGTGGTTTGGTGCCAAAAATTTACAACATGAAGTTCAAATTTCAAAAGAGCATTTGCAATTGTATCTTCTAGAAAGTGCGCCAACTTCCCGGGGCCATAACTTTTGATCCGGGACTCCGATTCGCGAACCGTTTGAACCGTTGGAAAGATCTCAAAGTCAATAACGCCTTGAAATTTGCTACGTCGATTTCGGCAAGTGTCGGCCGTTCCGGAACTCTAAGTGCCTCTGACTCGAAAGATTTTAGTGTACAAATATGAGAAACTAAAACTGCAATATCTTTCAACCTAGGAATAGAAAATAAAAACTATAAATTGGAAATTTCATTATGGAAAAGGGTATCCAAAAATTTAAAACATCTAAAAACGAGAAACTTGAAATTTAACTATTTTTGGGTGATGCAAGATTGCTTACACCATTGGATGCTCCTGCATCACAAATGGTATAACATTTTTGAATCCAAAACATGCCACATTCTATGCTTCACATACTATAGGATTAAAAAAGAAAAAAATGAATTTCATGAAGTTTTGACCAAGTTAAGGTGGTTAGACATATGAGTTTTATATTTTTAAAGTTGTAATAAAAATTCATAATTAATTATTTACTTGGAAAAAATTACAAAAAAATATGCATCACATCGAGACATGAGTCCTCTACTTATATCTAAAATATTATAAAAAATATTATAATTTTATTGTGATTAGGGTGGTATTTACTTCTTATTTTTTATCCAAACTTAAGTACTACTGCATTGAAATTTCAAATTCTCACCAAATAGAATTTAAAAAAAAATAAAAATAAACATAGTAGTTTAGAAACTACATTCAATTTGCTACAGAGTATATTCTTAATTTTTTTTGAAATAATATAAATAACTTATTCAAATTTTTACATCAAGTTTCCTAACTCTAATTTTTCTGATTTTTTTGCCACTTAAGGGCCTATTTTTTCCATGATGATCTTGCACATACCCGTAGGTAATATGAAGAATCAACATGCTAAATTAAAGAAAAAATATTGGGTTGGTTCTTTAGGAGAAAATAACATAGAGTCAGTAAGTACCTTCAACAAAGGCAATGTCTCTATTGGCTTGAGAGACTAGTACCATTATACTTCTGATGGTTCAACAGATCAACTGCTTAGAAGGATAAGAATGAACATTGATGAGTATGATGTAAGGAGAAATAATGGTACAATTGGTAGAATAGGTCTAGGTTAATTTGAGGATACAAATACTAGAAAATATGGCATGTGTTCAACCAAGGTCAAGTTGCTCACCTTGTTGACCAACATCAACCTTCACTGACTAGTTCCAAAAAGTCTTATTTTGATCAAACCTTCCATAATGTTGATAAAAACATACAAAATGAAAGAGGAAGAATTCTAGATGAAGAGTTATAATTGATTTACCAAGATAGGTAGAGAAAGAAAGAACTTCAAGCTGAAATTTATTAGCTAATGCAAACTTATGATCAAGATGTTAGAAGTTTGGAAGTCTGTCATTGTTGATGCAACTTAGCAACATGAGCATGAAGTGTACATACATCGGTTGATTTGGCTGACCCTGTGTTTTCATTGATGTCAACATTGTGGGGAAGCATTTTTGGTGTCATTTGTATAGTACTAACTATACCAAAAAGCCGATCTATCAAGAAATTAGCTAAGTGTTCTCTGTTGACAATGTTGTGGTTTAGTGCATCAGTTTTTGGGTCTACACTTCACCACAAGAAGAGGTATAACTCTACGCTTTTAACCATATCTTTATGAATGACTCATACAACTATATTCAAGATCTTGAGGAGTTTTGTGAAGCATACTGGAAGATATCAATGAAAAATCTCAACTCTGTATATCATTGTCATCTCTCTGTTTAATGTATCAGTGTGGGAGATTCTGGTTTTCCTTAAGAAGAATATTTTGGTGTTGCGGTTCTAGATTTAGTCTCATTGATGTCGGTGAAATGTGAAATTGAAGAAAGAGAGAATATGGAAGTTGCATGTATTGGGAAGCATGTGTATGATTGGAAGTTTTTTTTATTAGGTCCAATTCCTAGCTGACCTAATACATGATATGTGTTGAGAAGATTAAATATATATTACGGATGTTGGATCTATTTTATATCCATGCCAACCTAAATTATGTATTGCACATTTTCTCGGGCATGAAGATGATTTTGAATATGTGTGGTGCTGACTAAAGCTATTTTGGATTATTTTTGTTTACATCTAATTAGGTCAACCTAATTGATGTGTACGAATGTATTTGGGTATACATATGAGATATCTTGGAGTTGAAGTTAGATAGATGAGAGAACATAAATGGCATATCAAGTGCAAGTGGTCATATGATGTGAACATGTGAATTCAATGGTAAGAGTTCATAACTAGAGTAGAGTTGTTGAGCAACTGCTAAGCAGAGAAGTAATTCATATTTAGAGCTTCAAAGGAACTGGAATACAACACAAGGAAGGTGCACTTTGTATCAGATCACACTTTGGTAGTGAGCCATTTTCTTGTATTGTATTTAACTCTAGTTGTGATCCTTATAAGGATAGTGTGTCCTGATAGTGAGTCCCTGTAATATACTATATTCAGATATAATATATTGTGAGCTAATCCTCACTATGGTTTTTCCCTTTTTGGGTTTTCCACGCAAAAATCCTGGTGTTCATGTGTTTTGTGACTTTGTGGATATTTCATGCTTTCATTCTTTATTTCAGTCAAAATGTTTTGGTGCTTGGATAAACTGTGTTCAAAATTTTAATAGAATACTAATTCATCCCCTCCCTCTCAATATTTTGAATGTTCAACAATTGGTATCAAAGCTTGGTTCCTTCAAAAAATCCTAATAGCTTAAGGAAGATCTTGGAAGTTTGAACACATGGTAGACAAGAAGTTTCCTGTTCCTCCAAAAGAAATTTTTGCAATTGAATATGTAGAATATGACTTCATGTTTGAAAAAGAAGAACTTAAGGCTACTCTTGAAGATCTTGATAGAGTTGAAACTAACAACAAAATCTTGAAGGAAAGCCTAGGAGAAGCAAATGAATGCATCAAATAGCTAAGAGAACAAATCAAGAAGTTTAGAGAAAGACATAGGGAATTGAATGTACAATTGAAGCAAGAAAATGAAGAGATCACTGGACTAAAGGTATAAATGGAAGAAAAAGGAAGGATTGAGGAATGTCTGAATGAATTGATACAAAGTAAGACTGAAGAATGCTCTATACTTGAACAAGAAGTGGTAAATCTCATATCTGATTTGGAAAAGGAAAGAATACATGAGGATAAATTCAAAATAAGTACTACAATGCTTGATGAATTGATTGCAATACAAAAACCCTGAAAAAGGTGGTTTGGGACTTGAAGAAGGACAAAGTTCAAAAGAAAATCAAACATCTAAGAAGGATGACAATCAAAAGAAGATTCAAGGAAATATGAGACAATTCAAAAATCAAAGAAGCAATGCTGGAAGACCTTCTATCAGACAACCAAATGTTCAAAGTTACACATATTTCAATGGTATTTGTTTTTCATTATGGACATAAAGCAATAGAATGTAGGAGCAGAATAAATCAAAGTGATGGATTCTTTTTTAGATAATGTTTTGCACGCAAGAAACTTGGACATAGAAGTGATGAGTGAAAAAGTCAGATGATGAATAGATATAATACTAGGAAAATGTTTCAATATTTCAATAGCTATTTCTATACATGCATTATATTAGGACATAAGACTAACTAGTGCAGATTGACGATGAATAAAAGTAAAAAAAGTGTTGTGTGCTACTTTTGCAACAAACCCAAACATATTTCAAGAGTTTGGAGAAGAAAAAATAGAAGATAGTCTAATACAACCTAAGAAGGAATGAATCTGTGAAGAAAGTTATCCTATTGGGGTTAAGAAGGAAATGGAAAAGATATGGAAAAAGAAAGAGGAATCTAAGAACAGAGATGAATTAGGAACTTCAACTGCATCTATACCCACCTTTGGTACAAATATTTCTTTTAAAAACTAAGCCCATGCTAAGGCTTAGGGGGATCAATAACAGAAAGTTCTAATAGTACCCTAGAATATAAGGTGCCATGTCATGGCATGAAGATATATCTTGGAAGAGGAATTTTTGAAGATATAGAAGAAAGTTGTGTAAGGAAATATTGTGATTCAGAAGTTTGCAGAGCATATGTAAATTAATTGTGGATACAAGGTTTCAAAGTTTAACATCTTTTTTTGAAGCATTTCTTACTAACACATTTATTGATATGGGTCAAATCATGGAGTTAAAAATGTATTTGAGAAGGAAAATTCAATTGATGCGAAGGAGAAGTAAATTGAAGAAGAAGAAGTGGATTCGAGGTATCTTTCGGAACCAAAACATTAAAACCCTAATCTTCGCTAAAGAAAATTCAAGAGGTATTTTGCTTACTCAATTCTTCTATGAAATTCTCATTTTTAATGTAATGGAAGGTTCAAAGGTAGTGCATATCTCAGAAAGACCGCAAGGTAAATTGAAGAGGCATTCTTCAAAAGATATGTTGAAAGACTCGGTGGGTGCATTTTTTGGCACTCCCTTTGGTGTTTCACCTACTGAGGATATTTGTGCATACATGGGAAAATTGAAGAAATATCCTATATTGAATTAAGTGTTTTATGGACAAGAAAATTGGAAGAATATTATGATACCATTAAACCCGAATACAAAACCCTAGTTGAAAAGAAATTGGGTGTGTGGATAAGTTTCCATTGTTTAATAAGAGGTACATTAGAATTTTATTGAACAAGATTCATGATGAATCTATTTGGATTGATGATGCATACTCAATAACTAGGGAAGCAATAAGGGATGTAACTTGTTTGTGGTCCTCTAGACTAGTTCCAAGGAAGAAGTCTGTCAATGTCTGTAACACCCCTCCATTTTGTGCTATGTTGAATAGACAATGTTTTCCCCATGTTATGCTTTGTTTCTAATAACTCTTGAATTAAGGTGTTTGTTTATTGTTTGATTGCTCTCTGTTAAGTGACGTGAATATTATAATTTGATATGATTGTATTTTATTATGAGGTTATCATTATGACATGTTTTAGATTAGCATAGTATGTACTTGAATTAATGATGCCTTGTGTTTTGATTATGTTAATGATGTAAGCTTTGTCAGTTATTGATACTGTATTGGTGAAGAGAATGGTATTGCATCACTCGCTCGCGAGTGCCCTATGATTTCTGCGATTCTCTCTTCACGGTGTGAATAATTTATTATATGTATACATGTGCGATATTTGCTTGTTTGCAGGATTGCAGGTACCAGACATTAGCTTCACCTGGTTTCACAGGTCTGAGCGTGTCCACTACTCAACGGTAATATTGGGAGATAGTAATGGGTTACCTAGTCATACCTTTGCCCTAGTACAGTGTGTCGTCAGTTTGAATTTGGTCTTAGTTTTATCATTGTTGTTCTGGGTATTTTATTCTTGTGCAAATTTAATTTGGTAGATTAAATGTGTATTTAATTTTAAATATTTAATTAAATGAATTATTGTGGTGAGGGCTTTAGAATAAATAAATTAATTAATTAATTTAATTTGGTTATGTTGAGTAAATTTTATTATTAAAATAAACGGTAATTAAATAAATAAGAATATTTAAATTGGTTGCAATTAGTAAATTGTTTTATTATATTTAAATGCATGTGAATGAAAAATATCTAAATTGTTGAGGGAAAAGATATTTTAGATATTTTGTTTAAGATAGCTGGGAGTTAGAAATTTGTTATCTAATGGTTGAAAATTCATTCACGGAGAGAATTTTTGGGAGAAAAGAAAAGAAAGTTGTTTCATGGAAAAAGTTTGGTATGGGTTGTGGAAAATTTGGTGAGGAAGATTGTGGATCTCTCAGAGGAAATTGTTTTAGAATTATTTTGTTGTAGAATTTTTGGCTGTGTTTTTTGTTGTGTCTTCTGGAAGGAGGGAATTGCATTGAAGAAAGCTTTGGCTACATTGAGAATTGAAATTATAAAGAAGCTCGACAACATTTTTCTTGAGGCAACATTCTTCTGTAACAGGTTCTTTACTGTTTTTGTGAAATTTGAAATTAAAAAAATATTTTATTACTGTAATGAAAATTGGAAATGTTTTAGGAAATGATTTTTCAATACTGTAGAAGTTCTTGTTTCTTTCTTTTAAAAGATTGCCGTGAAAATGAAACCTCTGTAGAAAACAATTAAATCCTCTGTGTAATTTGTTTATTTGAAATAGATTTATATAGGAGGAAATTATAGTGGAATTATTGAACATCTGTTGAAGTTAAATCAAAACTTAGAAACCTCTTCCTATGAAAACATAATTTTTTCTTCTGTAGAAAATGATAAATTACTGTTGAAGATTTAGATCTTTGTAGGGAAAGATTTTTAACACGATAGAAAATTTAAAAGGAAGTATTTGAGAAATTAAAAAACCTCTGTAGGATTGAAAATGAAATCTTCTGAGAAAACTGAAATAATTGGAAACCTCTGGTAATTTGAAAATCAAAATAGCAGAGAGAGTGCGTCACTAAATTAATCATAACTCAAAATTTATGAACTCGGTAGGGCTACATTTTTTATATGTTTTAGACGACTTGATTGCGCACCTTCAGTAAAAATTTTAGAGAAACCTAGATCCGAAAACAAAAGTTATTAAAATCGCAACATACGGGATTTATGATTAGGGTTGTCTGAAAATTGTTAATTTATATTTATATATTTATTTATTTGTTTAAAAATATATATTAGAAATATTGCATATAATTTTAGAGTATTTAAAATATATTTAAATGTATTTTTCAATAGGTGCATGCACATGCACAATTTGTTATTTTTAAATAAACGTTGGAAAATAATAATTAGATTATGTAATTAGAATATATATATTTATTTAAAAGAAATATCATATCGTTAATTAATGCATACAATGCACAAGTAGGTGTTTTATAATAAGATGATATTATTAGAAGGATTAAGATTTCTATTTATATTTGTTTGAGAAATTTGAGTTAACAATTAGTTTTAATTTCCTTATGATTTGTAAACAGAAGTATTTATATATTAATAAAAGCATGTAAATGCATGGGTTAATAAAATGTTAAAATAAAACGACTTAGGAGTGAAAGTGGATTTGTATTTAAATAGATATTGATTCAATTTGGATTTGGGAAATCCGAATATTAGATTATTTAAATGCCTGAATTATTTTAAGTGGTATTATTTTCTGTTCACATTTGCGGGCAATTTGAATTGAATATTATGAGTAATTGTCAAACTCGAAGTTAAGCAGTTGGTTTAATTCGTTGTGGATTTATTGGATTTAGGAAATCCTAATGGTCATTTATTTAATTACTTGAGTGGCTTCTTATTGTTGTGTATTCTTTTGTAATTGTGTATTGGGCATTGGGGATATTTGTTGTCGAGAAAATTATAAGTCTTCCAGAGATTGTAAAATTGTGAGAGGGTTATTATATCTTTTGTTCTCCCTTTTTGAGATTTTCCTTGGGTAGTGCACATTTTTTTGGATTTCAGTATTTAACATCCGTAGGGATGTGTGAATTAGTTTGAACACTCGATTACTATGAACGAGTTGTGTGATTTGATTTGAGCACCCGGTTATTACGAACGGGATGTGTTGTTCTTTGCAAAACAGTTGATATTTGTTATCGTATTTTGTGCACTGTCTACCCTTGGGTTGTGGACTATGTTATTGTGTTGTCGATAGGGGAGTGGCTTTCAATGGGGGCTGGGACACAAAGGGGTCCCAGGATAACTCGTGTGAAAGTTAGTTTAATCAGTGGAAATTAAATAACCTTTATTAGGGATGGAGTAGCTTAATATTTAATCAGATAATTTAGCCTCGCTCATTGGCTCAAGGGCTAGTATGAGACTTGAGATGAGTCGGGAAGGCCTGGAATGGAAAGATCATTATCTTGTCTTCTCGAAAGATAATCGATTGCGCACTGGTGTGCATGTGGGGTCGGAATCGTGAGAGGTTACCAGGATAACCCTAGAGGGGGGCCGAGACCTAGGAAGATTTCCTTTGGATAACCAATGCAACCTTTGTGATGACACTCCTCCTATGAAAACGGCCGATTTGTATTATACAGTGGATGTATTTGATTCAGTGGTTCTGGAAGCAATGTAACCTTATGTTTTGTGTTTACTGGTACATTGTTGTTTTGCATTTACTGGTACAGTGTGGTCTTGTATATTACTTGTGTTTAGAGGTAATAGGTTTGTCTTGGTTACCTATTACTATCTCCTAGCACGGGGGCTGGGCCTACGGGTACCAGATGGTTGGGTGGTGTGCATCTTACACTGTTGAGTTTCTCTTCCTGTTCGTGATGGCGGGATCTTCTTGTTCGAGGAGCTCGTGTGGTTCTCTGGAGTTGTTCTTCTCCTTCTTCATTGTAACTGTGGATCTATGTGTATAATTGTAATACCTCATTTTTATCGAGGTGAACCTTTGTGATGTAATTGTAATAGTATTTATGATCTATTCATTATTGGATTTAATGGTGTTGTATATGTGGAAATATGTTTAATACATTTCTATGTGTTAGATTTATCTTGAAATGGTTTAATGCTTTGTTGAAAGTTGTATCTTGAGTTTAATATTCATATGCTATGGTTGGTTAAATTTTATAAGTAATGGTGTTCACATGTAGACGCGTTGTGTAGCCTAGAGGATGTATGTGGCTAGAGTAGGTTACTTTACTCGTCTTGTTTTATCTTTAAGAAAAAAAAATTAGTTGTGCTTCCGTAGTATTGCATCGTCCTCTAGGTTGCGGGACGGGGTTTTACAATGTTAATGAATTAATTGAGAAGATTGGCACAACTCTCCAAGGAAAGGAACTCACCTTGAGTACATTTGGAAATCCAGCTATCTGGTATGTTGCAATGCTTGTTGGGCATAAAATCTATCTACCTAATGATAGCTATACAGTCTCTACTATTGCCACTCACATTGCATTTAACATGATTGAGAATGGCATTGATTATGATCTTTGTGAGTTACTTTGACAACACTTGATGAAAAATAGAATGGTCAAATACAAAATTGGTGGCACAACAGATAAGAAATATTATGATGAATCTTGGGGGATCAGATGCTCAAGAGGATTCTCTTGTAGCATTCTTCAAAACGTTTCATATGAGAATGAATCAGAGAATAAGGATACCAAAGAGTGTGGTGGAAAGGTACGTTGGAGACATCAATTTCCTTGGCTCTACTAATTATTGCTACATGGAAGCAATTGAGACTAGACTTGTTTGAATTTTTGAGTTGGATTATGAAGTGACTAAAAAGGAAGCTATTCATTATGCAGAAGTGCTTCTAGGAAGCCCAAAGGACCCAAACAGATCAAGCTTTGACGATAGGTCTATAACTGAAGCCTTCGATAGTTCAAGGAAGAAAAGGAAAGGTATTGTTATCCCTCCAGTTGAGATCAAACAAGAGGTTACAAAATAAGAAGGAATATTACAAACTGATGTGACCCAATATGAGCATGAAAGAGGAAGTACACAAGACTTGGAAGAAGTAATAAAAGTGTTACAAGAGGAAATCCCTGGTGCAAGCATTAACACATCAGTGTCTACTATAGAAAATATCAGAAGTATGGTTGATTCATTGAAAGCATACATCTCCAGACTAAAATAACAAACTGAAAATGAGTCAAAAGTAAGGACTACAGAGGAGAATCTAGAAGACATTAAAAGGAAATATGTAGATGCACATCATAGAATCTTGAAGGGATTGAAGGATGTTCAAGATTGTGAAGAAGAAGCACAAGACTTAATATCTTATTGTCTAAAGTGGTCTAAACACACAAAAATTACAAAGGATGAAATGATTCGAACTGAAATTTGAATAGGCACTCAAGCAGATGTTTATGAATTAGCAAGTGATAGGAACAATCAAAAGTGGTCTTAAATTATGCAACTATAGGACAATTTCTTTTCTTTACAAAATCAGAGGACAAAGATAATCAAACAATATGTGGCACTAAGGGACTTAGTAAAAATAAGGCACACTCCTATATCTAGTGTCCTTGCCAGTGTTGATAAACTTTTAGAAATAAACCTTAGCCCCAACACTATGGAAGAAGGAATAGAGTCTCTAAAAAAGCTTGAACTACTATATAAGACTCTTGTAGATGCAAAAAGTTCTTGTGAAAAAGGAAAATCTACCTGGCAGGATACTCTAAAGAATATCAAGGGATCTACATCTTCAGGTTGATATGTCTTACCTTTATTATCAATTATCCTTTTTGAAGAAGATGCATACATACATATATCCAAGGGAAGCATACTAGGCCCCTGCATGACCTTTTCAATTGATGTCAATGGGGGAGAGATAATGGGAGAGATAGTGGGAAGAAAAACATTTTTGTTAAAACCTTTTTGGAAAGTCAAGGTTAATTTAAAGGGGGAGTTAAAGTTAAGGAAGAGATAAGTTTTGATTCATGACATGGAGAATTTTTTTGATATCCATGTTGCCATCAATGACAAAGGGGAAATTTGGTTGAAGTTTGGTAGTCTGTCATTGTTGATGTAACTTGGCAACATGAGCATGAAGTGTACATACATTAGTTGATTCGGCTGACCCTATGTTGTCATTGATGTCAACATTGTGGGGAAGAATTTTTGGTGTCATTTGTATAGTACTAACTATACTGGAAAGCTGATCTATCAAGAAATTAGCTAAGTGTTTTATGTTGACGATGTTGTGGTTTAGTGTGTCAATTTTTGGGTCTGCATTTCATTGCAAAAAGAGGTATAACTCTGTGCTTTTAACCATATCTTTATGACTAGCTCATACAACTATATTCAAGAACTCAAGATGTTTTGTGAAGCATACTAGAAGATATCGATGACAGAGTTCAACTCTGTATATCATTGTCATCGCCTTGTTCAATGTATCGGTGTGGGAGATTTTGTATTTCCTTAAGAAGAATAATTTGGTGTCGGGGGTCTAGAGTTAGTCTCACTAATGTAGGAAAAATGTAAAATTGAAGAAAGATTGAATCTAGAAGTTGTGTGTATTGGGAAGCATGTATATGATTGGAAGTTTTTGTGATTAGGTCCAATTCTTGGCTGACCTAATACATGATATGTGTTTAGAATATTAAATATATACTATGGATGTTAGTTGGATCTATTTTAGATCCATACCAACCTAAATTATGTATTACATGTTTTCTTGGGTGTGAAGATGATTTTGAATCATGTGTGGTGCCAACTAAAGCTATTTTGGATTGTTTTTGTTTACATCTAATTAGGCTAACCTAATTGATGTGTGCAAATTTATTTGGGTATATATGAGATATTTTGGAGTTGAAGTTAGAAAAATGAGAGAGAATAAATGGCATATCAGGTGTGAGTGGTCTCATATGATGCAAACATGTGAATTCAATGGTAAGAGTTCAAAATCAGAGTAGAGTTGTTGATTGACTGCTAAGCAGAGTAGTACTTCATATTTAGAGCTTCAAAGGAACTAAAATACAATACAAGGAAGTTGCACTATGTATCAATTCACACTTTGGCAGTGAGCCATTTTCTTGTATTGTATTTAACTTTGGTTGTAAGCCTTATAAGGATAGTGTGTCTTGGCAGTGATCCCATGTAATATACTATATCCGAATATAATATATTGTGAGCTAATCCTCACCATGGTTTTTCCCTTTTTGGTTTTCCCACGTAAAAATCATGGTGTTCATGTGTTTTGTGACTTTTTGGATGTTTCATTCTTTCATTCTTTATTTCAGTTAATATGTTTTGGTGATTGGATAAATTGTGTTCAAAATTTTAATAGAATATTGATTCACCCCACCCACCTCCCAGTATTCTGAATGTTCAACACAAGATGTCCAACAATAGGTAGGAAATTAGAACAACAAACACAATGTTCATAACCAATGGGTCCATAACAAACAAAAAACTAAAATAACCTATAGTAGAAAAATATAAGAAAAAATATGGGGAACAACCCTAGGAGACAAGCTCAGAGGTTCACATCATTTAAAAATCATTTAGGAGTTGAAATATATAGGAAACTGGATTTATTTAGCTTTCCCAATTACCCAAATCTAATCCCAAATGATATAAGAGGAATTCTTAAAAAATGTCAAGGAAAAAATGGAGTAACATGGGAGGAGCACCTAAGGTATTTCATCAAAATCACTAATGAATATGAAATTGAAAATTAGGATGTGATGATAAAGTTTCTTGTGCATTGTTTGGAGGAAAGTGCCAAAGAGTGGTTCATGAATCTTCCTAATGGAAACATTTATTCTTGGTAGGAATTCCTAGATTCCTTTAAAATTTAGTATGGGGATATAATTGACCAAAAACATGAGATTACTACTATCAAATGAGACAATGACATAATTCAATAGTACTTCATCCTCACCATGAGAGAGGTAAACCCCAACATCTTAAAACCAATGAGTCAATGTGTCTTGGTCTGTATTGTGGTACTTTTGATTCTAAGATAGGGTACTACTTAAGAGATAAGAACCCTCATAATATTAGAGAATATTATGCGACAACCATAAATATTGAGAGACTACTTGTCTTATAAGGTTGCACAAAATGAAAAGGGATTACCAACTCAAATTTCATCCAAACAATTTAATAAAGAATGGAGATTGCACAAAAGTGCATACAACACTTATTGGTCCATGAGAACACAACAAAATGATGGATGCATTGTTCAAAAGAATGTAAATTTTAGACAGTAGGGAAATGACACACTATACCCCTTAAGAAAATAAACTATAAATTATCAAGATGATAATTTGTGGTGTGATTCATGTTTCCTCCCTCACGATCCTTCAAAATGTTTTGTTGTGCTCTCATTGAGTAGAGATGAGGAGTTATCAAAAGAAGAGGGCGGTTTTGAGTATCGAGGAGAACATCAACCAATTTTATGAATTGGTTTATGATCAAGGAAATGGTACAATGTGTCACAGTATCCCCAATTTGAATGCCCAAGTTTTCTAGTGTGATGGTAAGCCTGGTCCTATTTACAAACATCCACACCTATCCAAGTTTTGAATAAATTTATAAAACTTACCCTTCACCTCTTCCTATTTACATGCATCCACACCTATCCAATGATACCTTATCTATTTCTACACATTATCTCATACATTAAAATTTATTGCACCATCTATTTCTAGACATTCACTGCTTACACATATATTACCATTATCTTGTCCTAAGTTAATTTCATAAGTGTGAAAACAATTTTGCATATGTGGATTTGACCTCTAAAACTCAGAAAATAAAAAATAAAAAAAAATCTCACGCATTTCATTAGCCATTATGAGATGAATAAACATATATTTGTATGATTCACTACTATGTACCTAAACATTTAGTTGTTAAGAAATAAGGTGAAAATTTCATAATAATTTTATTACAAGTATATGTAAATCTAAAATATAACTATTTATCCAATTATTACCATAGGATGAATATATGATTGCACAAAATCAACAAACCATATAGACATGGTATTTTTATGGAAATATCCTTTCATGAAAAAAAATCGCACAAGAAAGAGGAAAAGTATGTATTAATATTGAACAAAGAGATACATTCGACACATTAACACTTCTTCACTCTGATAACACTTTGGAAACACTTATATACCTATAAAATAAATATATGAAACTACTATCTGTTGATGAGTATTTTTGCACATTGAGAACACAAACAGAGTATGAAATACCTTGTCTCTTGAAAGGAAATCTAACTTCAAAAAACTTTAGAAAGATATCCCCAAGGCTTCAATTGTTAGGTCTTGACTTTGCATAAAACAACTCATTAGTTAATGTTTTTCTATTTTAATAAGGGTCATCCTTACACTTATCTAAGTTGGAAATATGAGGACAAGGGTTTGAAATTCCTGAAAATGAAATGAAACCCTAGTTGTGTTTTCAGATCTAAAATCTAAAAATGACTTAAAATTTTTAAATATGACAGTTTAAAGTGATGCTTTTCTTCCTAAAATAACCTAAATTTTAAAGAAAATGTAAAATATAAGGCTTTAGAGAAATAAAATCCAAAAACCTAAGGTCAATGAAAATAATGGCTAATGTTGCAAATAAATAAATTCCCAATAAACCAATTTCTATTTGACCAGGGTTAAAACCACAACACTGCAGAAATAGTGAAATCTTCAAAGGAAAACAAATATTTTCATATTGTAAACATTCATGCATATATCCAATTTCACCCATAATATAAACATTCACAGTTGAACCTGTTGATGTTTTAGCAGTAACAGGATGCTTCTTCCAGTGATCTCCTTATATGAAATAAATTAAATTGTAGCCTACAACTATTTAATTTATTAAGACTCAAGAGGCATGATTTTTGTAAAGACATCTCTATTTGTTAAGAAAACACATTATAATGAAGAGGCGTGATTATCTTCAAGAGCGACCTTGATTTGATTTAGGAGGAGGAACGATTTTCAAAGAGGCCGAACTCTTTAGTGGAGACGTGATCTCTCAAGGAGGCCAACATGATTTTTGAAGAGACACATCCCTTCCTTCCATTATGTATATATGCTCTATTGGATCTCATTTTTCATCATTCATTCATACATTCATATTTTATAAGTGTGAGTTCTTCTTGAAGGCAGATCGACTTGAGTTAGAGGCTGAGTTTTTCATCTGTAGATTACAGCTTATTGTTTCTGTAGTTGCATCAGATTGTGGTGCATATTATAGGCCTTCATATTGGCCTCTATTGTAAAGGAGACTCTATCGGTGATTCGATATATAAGTGATATATTGTTGCTGGGTTTTTCTCCCTGAAGTGGAGGGTTTTCCTAGGGTATCTGTTGTGTTATTGTGTCTGATTTGAATTAATTTTCTATGCATTAAATCTAATCCTAAAACTAACATGGTATCAGAGTGGGATTGAAGAAGATCATGATCATATTTCTTATTACAACAATACTCTTTTCTCTTTCTCATTATTGTCTATCTCTATCTCTTCATCAAGATGGTGAATGGTCTTAAGATTGAGGATAGACTCGAGGGAGCATCAAATTACACATCATGGAGGTTCAAAATCATGATAACCTTGGAAGAGAATGATTTGGCTAAGTTTTTGGAGATCAAAGTCCCCGAGCCTATGGAAGAGGAAGAGAAGGTTCAGTGGAAGAAGAAAGATATCAAGGCGAATATGTCATTGCTTACTTCATGAAGATTTCTAAATTGAGAGATCAACTCTCTTCTATTGGTCATTTTGTTGATGTCAAGGATTTGACCATGCTTTCCCTTAATAGTGTTCCTTCATCTTGGGAGTCTTACATTCAAGGAATCAGTGCAAGATCAAAACTTCCCAAGTTTGATCGTTTGAGGGAAAATTGTATTCAAGAAGAGTCTAGGTTAGTTGCAAGAGGTATTGGTCGAAGCTCTACAAATGAAGACATTCATGTTCTTTCCACTCAATCCTCAGAGAAGAAAGGAAAAGAAGGAAAGAAAGGATACTTCAAGAGGAATAGAGATAAAGGGTCAAATGGTGCTCCCACATTCAAGAAGAAGTGGGACCTCTCCAAAGTCCAATGTTTGCGTTGTGACAAGTTTGGTCACTATTCAAAGGATTTCCCAACCAAGCCTAATCATCATGCTTCATTTGCGGATGTGGATGAGATCTCTCCTTAGAAGGATTCTAGGGAATTTCTATTCTAAGCCATGGGCCTGTGTTCAAGCTATGAAGGTTGTGTGTTGATCTGTGTGCAAGTGTAGTGTATCTTACTACGTCTAGTATTTGCATCCATCAGAATATTAAAGAGATAACTATTCTTTGTTTTTAGAGTTATATCATTTATTTGGATCTTGTTATTAGTAAAGAGAGATATAGGTTTCTCTCAAATTGTGTTCTCTAGCATAAGATCCTTTGAAGATTTCATTTATTGCAAGTTATGTCATGTTGGTTGTGAAGATTTCTGAGTGTGACTGAAATAAAAAGAGAATTGAAATTTTGATGGTGATGATTTGGTCACATCGATATCATTCTCTAATGCATGAACTATGATAGATCCTTGAACTCTTAGAGAGAGTTGGTTCTACATGCTAACTGCATATTGCATTCAAGAAATATGTAGTTGTGCAGAGTTTAGCACTCTCGAGAGGAGTAAAAGATGGAAGAAAGAGTTATATCAAAATTCAATAAAGATAAGTTTCTTTATCTCTTATTTTGATCTTTTGACATATTTCTCTTATAGGTTGATTTATTTATTTATGTTTTAATATTGTTCATAAACTCTTATTAATTCATGCTATAACATTGGAATAGTAAATCTTATATGATTCTAGCCTTGATATTTCATTGGATAGTTATAAACTGTTAGTAATCTCTCTCTAATGCTTTCAGGTCAGTTCTAGGAGCAAGAAGGTGATGAGAGATTGATTAGAGATGAAAAGCTTGAGGCATCTTGTGAGGAAGTCATGCTGACCAAAGAAATGATCAAGCATGAAGTCACAACTTGTAGCCATGGGACTGAGTTGGTGACTAGAGGGAGTTCACTTCCAGAAGTCTTCTTTGCAATCTCTGAAGCAGGGATCAAGAGGGAGTTTTGTGACTCACTGAGAAGAAGTGAAGGTTGCAGTGTTGCAAGGCCAAGTATTAAATCCTTGAAAGACCTCTTCAACTGCTGAGATCACAATTGCACAAGACAATCATCTGGATTTGATATTGGTAGCTCCGCAAACCCATTCAGAATAGAGTGATTTTCAATGAGGTCGAGGAGGTCCACCTTGAACTCTCTATAGTACTAGTGGTGTGCATCGGAAAAAAATTATCTAAGGAAAGTGTTGCATGCAATCTTGGTCGATGAGGTTAGAAGGTTGATGTAGGTGCTTGAAGATTCAAAGGGAGCCTACTGAACCTAAAGAAGATGGTAATCTAGTTGATCTTGGTTCTTTATGATGATTTATTTCTTACTAGAGGTATGATGGATTGCAAATCCATGTCTACGCCTATGGAGACCAACTTGCATAAGTTGAAAGAGGCTACAACTAGTTCAGACCTGGTGGATCCCATGATGTACAGGAAGTTGATTGGATCCTTGATGTATCTAGTCAACACTAGACCAGATATCTACTATATAGTGAGTGCACTTAGTCAATTCATGTGTGAGCTAAGGCAAATACATCTTGTTGTAGCTAAACATATCTTGAGATACTTGTGTGGCACAATTGGATATGGATTGAGATATTCTTCAAGTGTGGATCTAGAGTTGCATGGCTATATTGATTTTGATTGGGTAGGTTGTGTCACTGATCAGAAGAGCATATCTAGATGTTGCTTTACTTTGGGATCTGCTATAATTTCCTAGTGCAACAGGAAGCAATCATCGGTAGCATTGAGTACAACAAAAGGAGAGTATATTACAACTTGTGTGGCAGCTCGGGAAGTAGTGTGGCTTCGTAAGATCCTTGCAGGATTGTTTGGACAATCAATGGAGCCTACGATCATTCATTGTGATAACCAGAGTTGTGTGAAGCTTTTTGTCAATCCTGTGTTTCATGACAGAACCAAGCATGTTGAGATAAAATACCACTATATCAGAGATATGGTATTGAGGAAAGCTATACAGTTGAGGTATATCAACACTGATGAGAAAATGGTAGACATTCTCACCAAGCCCCTCTCTAGAATAAAGTTTGTGTACTTTTGAGGTAAGCTTGGTATGGTGGAGAATCCAACCTTAACTGAGAAAGAGTCTTAGTATCAGTGATTCTCTGTAATGAGTTCTTAGTGAGAGAAGTTCAAGGAGAAATCCCTTGATAATGAGTTCTTCTCTATGAGAGAAGTTCGAGGTGAAATCCCTTGATTAATGATTTCTTCTCAGTAAGAGAAGTTTGAGGTGAAACCCCTTGATTCCACCCTTTGGGAGAGCCATGGTGGATGTCATGTGTGTGACTCCATGACAACATCACGTGAGAGAGTCCGCGATGATTTTCTTGTACTTGTGTTTTCACCCTCTGGGAGAGCCATGGTGAAAGTCATGTTGAGGTGACAACATCATGCAAGTGATGAACACTTGTATATACCATACATGGTTGTAGCCATTATGGTTTATATCATGTTGAGGTGATATCAGATATCATGATGAGGTGATATTCTACTTTTTCCACTTATGATTGTAGTCATAGTGGTAGATATCACGGTGAGGTGATATGTCTTGTGTAGTTGGAAGTATCATCCCCAGCTGAGAGGGAGTGTTGATGTTTTAGTAGTGACGGGCTGCTTCTTCCAGCGATCTCCTTATATGAAATAAATTAAATTGTAGCCTACAACTATTTAATTTATTAAGACTCAAGAGGCACGATTTTTGTAAAGACATCTCTATTTGTTAAGCAAACACATTATAATGAAGAGGCGCGATTATTTTCAAGGCCGACCTTGATTTGATTTAGGAGGAGGCATGATTTTCAAAGAGGCCGACCTCTTTAGTGGAGACGTGATCTCTCAAGGAGGCTAACATGATTTTTGAAGAGACACATCCCTTCCTTCCATTGTGTATATATGCTCGATTGGATCTCATTGTTCATCATTCATTCATATTTTGTAAGTGCGAGTTCTTCTTGAAGGCATATCAACTTGAGTTGGAGGTTGAGTTTTTCATCTGTAGATTGCAGCTTATTGTTTCTGTAGTTGCATCATATTGTGGTGCATATTATAGGCCTTCATATCAACCTCTATTGTAAAGGAGACTCTATTGGTGATTCGATATATAAGTGATATATTGTTGCTGGGTTTTTCTCCCTGAAGTGGAGGGTTTTCCCAAGGTATCTATTGTGTTATTGTGTCTGATTTGAATTAATTTTCTGTGCATTAAATCTGGTCCTAAAACTAACAAAACCAATGTTGTAAAAGGTTCAAAATAACCATGCAAAGTAGCTTACAATCAAAAAATTCAAATGGTATGAGCAGGAGATTTATCAAATACCTTTAAGATAGGGTCCATTATCATAACTAAAATGAACTAAAACAAGAAGAAGGAACCATGCATGCATTCATAAACAACAAGAAAAATACCAAAATTTCAATGCCTTTTCTTGTATCAATCTCAAAATGTTGAACTACAATAACTCTTGTTCAACCCTTTACAAATGAGAGAAGGTTACCTTTTATAGAGAAGGCTTACAAAATTAATGGTGGAGATCATCTCTAAACCAATGGCCTAGATTACATTTGCATTTAACATTGGAGGTGCATTAAATGCTTACAAAATATTCCCTTTTTCCCCCTAATTTAAAATTCCATTATACATGTGTCAAACCCCTATTTTCAATAATTAATTTATAATTTAATATTACTATTTTAAAGTTCATTGACCAAACTTTGTTTCATGTGTGTGACAAGAAAATACTCTCGGGAGAGAGAGATTATCATCGAGGAGGAGGTGTCTAGCTGTTGTAAGTGACTATGGTGAAAGAAATCTACACACACACTTAGATGACATTTAGTTTCCTTGTCTTTGCATTAATTAATTAAATTGAGTGTTAGTAATTATTAGAAAAGTCCTTAGAAAAATAGAGTAGTTTAATTTATTTTATATAGTGATTTTTATTTAAAAATATATATGTCAAGGAAGAATAATTAGGATTATTTATTTATTATTTTTGAAGATAATTATGATGCAAAGTTAATTAACAAATCATGTTAGTTTTATTAGATAAATATGAGAAAAATCTTGGAAAAAGAAAGCAAGATTTAGAAAAAGAAAACAATGAGATAGAAAAATAGAAAAAAGGACTTAAATTTAGAAAATAAAACACAAAAACAAAGCAAAATAAAAATAAAAAGAAAAAGAAAAAGAAGAAAATAAAATAAAATAATAAAAGAGATTAAACCCTCATTCTTTCAACACACACAAGAATTATTCACAAACATTCAATCTAAAAAAAAAAAACAGAGATAGAAGAATTGAGAATTTGACAATGTGGAAAGAAGAATGGTGAAGAGGAAAAAAAGATAAAAAAAAAAGAGTGTCATTGATTGGACAACGTTTAAACAGATCAACAAGTTTTGGAAGAAGGAAACCAAGGAAAGAGTGAATAAACTCCAAACACAGGCAAAGATCTCCATCTTATCTAGGTTCCTCTTGATTTTATTTATATTTTGCACAATAATTAGCATGATTAAGAGATGAAATATGTGATTCTTGTTGTTTAGAGTTTTAAATGACCATAAGAACACCCATATGTAGCCTTCTTGATCTTCTTGTGCTTTTATCTAATATTCTTTTATAGATTTATGAAAATCCATGAATATATATGCACATATATACATATATTTTCTAATATATAGTATAATATGCATTTATATGGTTGTAAAAACCCTTGTTTGACACAAAATTTATGTTGTTCAAATCAATCTAGAAATTGAAACTCTACTTGCAGCTTCATTTTTGATATTTAAATATGTTGTTATAGACATAATATGACTAATATAAAGGAAAAACAATGTTGTTCTAGCTTAAAACATGACCGGTAGAGAGTTATTCATTGTTGTTCCAAGCTTATTCATTGTTGTTCCAGCCTTATGCACTATTTTTTTGAGCTTTCATACTATTGTCCCAAATTTATACTTAGTTATTTCATCATATATCCTGCTGATATAAACTTATGAGACCATTTTTGAGTGGAAAATGATAGAAAATTGATTAGGGACAATAAGAACAAAACTGAATTTAAGAGAAAACTATGATCATTAGCTCAATTATTTAACTTATTTTGAGTACCATATATATATATACTCATATTCATTGAAAAATCATACTTGGGAAACATTCATTGGAAAAACATGACTGAAACATGGTCTTTTAACTACGAAATAGAAACATATAAACCATTGCATGGAGATATAAACTAAAAATAAACTTGATTTTCCATATGCACAAAGGCATTTATGTGAAAGAAAACTTGCATTGAATACTTAGAAAGATTGATTAATTTTCGTTTATGAAACAAAGAGAAATGATTGTTTATTTGAAAGAATTATATAGCTTTGATAGTCATGATTGTTTTGTTTTTGGGAAAATTTACAAAAGTATGCTGAAATCAAACATAACAATTTGTTTATTTCCTGAGTCATGCTTGAATGGAAAAATAATATTTTACTTTGAAAATAAGTTGAATGCATTGTTTGATAGACTTTGTGTGTTTTTTTGGGAAAGATACCTTTTAGGACGGGTGTTGAATGAGGAATTATAGAGAAGTAGGTTTTCTTTTTCAAAACCTACACTACCATTATAATCGGTTTCATACTTTGATCAAAGTTAACTTTTGGACCATTGAAATGAAGAAACGTGACTAATAACCTTAATAAAAAAGGAAAACATGACCAAATTACAAGAATATAGTTTGATATTGATAAATCCTTTATAAGAAATTCATTTCTTAGGTGTAAGGGAACACTATTTGATGTGAATTTAAGGTTGAATGTATCATTTGGTTAGGACATCTTTTGAGAATAAAATAATTGAAAGTTTTACCTTGTAAATTAAATAGAAAGTTTAAATGTCTATCAATATTGTTGGTGTTGATAAAGTTGTGTATAGCTAACAAACTAATGATGTGAGTAATTTGGATTAATGTGAATATATGAAAGAATGTGACGTCTCTGCTTGTATCTCTTATATATATATATATATTGAATATACTTGTATGATTAGGATGGTCTTCATAGAAATAAACGTAAATCCTATATTGATCTCTAGAATTTAATAACTGATTGTATGAAAACCTTGAGGTAATAGTGATATGATATTTCCACGAAATTGTTGTGGACTCTTTAGATTGAGTACAAATTGAACATTGGAATTGGAACTAAATTTATTAAATCAACCTTTGGACATAAAGTTAGACTTAATGAGATCTATGGTTAGATTGATCAAAATCCAATATAGATCCAACTTGATGATAAACATTTTAAGGTTGTCCTTAATCACTTATAAGATAGGAATTTGATATTTATTAGAACATAATAGGACCAAATTGAGAAGTATGTATGAAATATGTATGCAAGTTCATTTATGCATTTATAAGTAATAAGTTAAGAAGAGCACAATTTTCTTTCACCTACGTCAATTCTTGTTTGCTAGGCCCCTCGTGATGGGTCGGGCTTTCCAGTTGGAAAGCACGGGGAAGCTGTAAGCTTCATGGTAGGGTGGATATCACCTCGATGATATTCTCTCACTCTCGGGTTCCAAGGTACTTGTGTGGAAGATGTTATTCTCTAATATGTTATTCATGTAAAAGCATATGTGGCAAGAACTTGTAAAGGTACAACCTTGTTTGACTAATGATGTATGTAATCCTACTTGGATATATATTAAAGAAAGCTAGTTAATTTTATCTATTATAAGTAATTTGATCTAATTTATGCACTTGGTATCTAATTTCTTAATCAAAGGTTAATTTTAGTATGTGAGAAATGTGGTCCTTAAAACATGCACCTAGGAGAAAGAAAAATATATTAATATAAATTTTATATTAAATTCACCTTACAAAATCCCAAAAATCTAGCTGCATGCACTTTGAGGGGGATATTACAACTAGCTGGAAATTATAAAAATTTATCATCTATTACACTTTTCCCAGCTTCTTTTTCCCTTATAGCATGTTTAACAAAAACAATTATAAAACAATAGTGTGTCTCACTTTTGGGATGTGCTAATTTTTTCTTGAAATCACTGTTTTTAGAAAAAAAACTAATGATTCAAGTCTTGAGAGGCTCCATATTAATGGTTTCAATTAAAGAGTTATAGATAATACCCCCTTAGATCAAACCCCCTTGGATAGAACCCCTCTAGTATTAAATCATACCCACAATGGAGTCTCCTTCGCACTTATCAAAATGATGGAAAAAACCACTTTTTCTTTACCTTTTGAGGGATTAAATAATTCCATTTAAAATTTATATTTTGCAAGACTGTAGCCCTCAAAACAAGATTTCCAACAAGTATAGTTTTGATATATTTTCATTTTATCATGTATTTAATTTTTTGTTTTTACTAAACATAGGTTTTTCTCCAAACATCAAGCTCTTTGTTGTATAGAGGTGGAAAAATATTAAACCATTGTAAAAAAAAATTCAAAAAATACCCTTTCCCTAAGTATTGATGTCCTTGTTTCACCCCCCAAAAAAATGGATTTCAATATATACACAGCAAGTTAGGTTGTATGACACACACGTATGTCCAAATTATAGTTACAATGACTTCAAAAATTAATTTAAAAAAAAAATGCAACAAAAATTATGAAAAATATCCTTTCCCTAGATATTCATGTTGAAAATCTATATTTAAAAAAATAGAATTTAATCTTTTATAGAAAAAAGTTATGTTGTACGACACAAACGTTACTTTCTGAAAATGTTGTTTTTTGTTTAAAACTAGTTATTAAAGGAGATGTTGAAAGATTCATGAATTATTTTGGAAAATTTGAAAAATTATATATTTAGAATCTATACTCAAATTGCCACAAATCACTAGTTGACATCATCTTCAAATTATTAACGGTTTAGTTGCTATAGGTCTTAGAAGATGAAGATTCAATTAAAAATATTGATGTAAATGTCCATCTTGGGCAAAAAGTGAGACACAGTATTGTGGTTTCACCATGCAATGGTAACCTTATTGTCTAGAGGTCCTTGGGAAACATGCACTTTATAACCTAGAGCTTTGTACTCATCCATTTATCTATTGTGAATCTTGATACAAGAGTTTCTTTTCCTTATTGCCTCCTTTGACTTGACCAAAACTATGCATCAATGTCCAAAAACTCTTTAGTTAAACTATCAGTGGGCTCTTTATGTATAAATTTCTACTATTGTTGCCTCAACTCCACATCATTTAGTTTTTTGAGGCATTTACCGGTACTTTCACCATATCATGCAAAAATTGATCATAGTCAGTCAAAAATTCATTAACTTGTCCAACGATGCCACTCATCTTAGGCATTATCTGAGCTGTTGCCTCCTTTCAAAAATCTAGTGCATACATCAAAAAAGATGGTTCTCTAACCTCATCCCAGGACAAAATTACTTCTCTCTCAATCACCTCTATGGGAAGCTTCTTTGTTGCCACTAATTTGGGTTCTACCAGATCTCGTAATACTTAGAAAATCCCACACAATCTTCAATCATTTTGTTGCTCTTCCTTTAGAATTAGGAAATTGTTGTGCATTTTCATTACCACTCCTATTCCCATATCGCCAATCTACTTAATGTTTCCTATCCATTCATGATTGGTCTAAGCCCGTGTCTTCATTTGCTCCATCTTATTAATATCATCACCTGATAGAAAAACTGGGGTTGCAACCTTCCTCGGAGCACTCTGAAAAGGCACAACAAGGTGTTGTATGAAGGTTGTTAGTTCTGCAACCTATGCCTTTAACTCTACCTTTGTCACTTGATCTTTATCCATCCATTTCAAAATGTTTGACACCAACCCCTAGAGTGCATTGATCTCTTTACACTCTGTTCTTAGGGCTGATGTTGATCGATGGACCATTATACTCTTCAAGAAAAATTGTGGTGGCATCCTTATCCACCGTAGGAGTAGCAATGTGAAGGATCCTAGATCCTAAAGAATCCATGGTCACATGTGACCTTATTTTATCCCTCTTCTTCTCCTTAGGTTTCCCAATGAAAGCAAAAATTGCCTCAAGACTTGGTTTGAAGTCTCTATCATAGGATCCTTATTCTTCAACTGCTCCTCAAGTCAAGCAGGAGTTGATGCCTTCTCTGAAGAGGCAAGAATTTCTATAAATTTTTCTTTTGTTGTAGTCTCATCTACTTGCTACCTATCCTATTCTTCAACCTTCTCTTCTTGATATTTTGTCTCTTTGATTCCTAGAACCTCCCCAAAAGACTTCTCCTCATGTAATGGAGCAACTGAGGTATCCTCCATTGTAGGAAGTCCCTCCACATCTTCCCTTTCTTTCTTTAGCTTTTCTTCTAGAATTTTGTCCACACTCTCAATGGAAGGTGGTTCCAAAAAATCCTAGGGAGAGGGGGATGGAAAAGGTTGCACAACTTGATTGATTATTTCCATATTTGTGGGTGAGAGGAGGATATCTACAAATTGCTTGGGAAAATTGGAGAGGTGGGACATGAATGATTTTGGGAGGTAAAGAGAGGCAGGAGAAGTGGAAGGGATGGTAGGTGGTAAAGTAGAGATAGTTAATTGAGGAGTGGAAAGGGAAGAAGGTGAGGGAGATGAAATAGAAGAAGTAGAAGGAGAAGATTCCACTAGAATGGGAGAGGTGGAGTGGGAGTGAAAGAGGTGAGGTGGATGGAAATGTTGATGGTCAGGGGAAAGGAAAGGATGGGTGAAGGAATGGGAGTAGAATAAATGGGAGTGGATGAGGATGGAGGAGCAGAAGAGGGTGGAGAAGATGGAGGAGCTGAGGCCAAAGGTAGAGAAGAAGAGGAAACTTTAGGAATGGAATCCATCGCAGTAGTACTAGCCTTCTTTGTCCTCTTTGGAGGAGGCTTACTAGCCTCACCAACCTTTTCACTTAGATTTTGGGGGAATAGATGCCTCTTTTCTCATTGATCTCACACTTGAAGCTCCTTCATCTTTAGTCTTCTCATCATCACTACTTGATGGGGCTTCTTTTTCCTTTTCTTCATATGGAAACTCATTTTTTGTTTCATCAAGAGGTTCACTTGGGTATCAATCCACCTCCTTTTCCTTCTAAGAACTAGGTGATTAATGAAATTTATGTCAGTCTCCTCCTCTATCCAATTTGGTAAAGGGATAAGCAAAGTAAACACCTTTTTTTATTCATCCTCATCCAAGAATCACTCATCTTCTTGCAATTGATCCAAAACCTTGAAGAGGTGAAGGGTGAAAACACATTCCAATGTCACCCTCATATAGGCCCTCTTCCAGACCTCGTAATCATTTGATAAATTTTCCCAAAAATCCTCTATATGTAGTTGATGAGCATATTGTCTTCTCACCTGCTTCTTCATTTTATTGTATGGGTCAAAATTGTTCCTTCGATTGTGGGATTTAAACCCAAAGCTCTATATTTCTACATATGAATGCTTAGTTGAAGGTGCCAAAGGACATGAGTACATTCCCCTTCCTAGGGTCAAAGGGTATGGAACCCTTGCGTTGTGCTTTCCATGAAGCATGTGATGCGATGTTCACAATTTCCTTGTGAGCTCTAGCGCCACGATCTTATCAATAGGATACTTGGGAAATCTATATGGTTCCCTTGAGAATCCTTCAATTCTAAAATATGTAAATTTTGGGAACTAGATAAACCAGTACCTGGACCTCTTAACCACTTCCATGGTGGAAAAAGACAATCTTTCCCTCAAGTCCCCTTGTAGTGTCTAAATAATGAGCATTGTGAATGCATCATTGACCCTTTTGTTGTGGTCCTTAGCATTATGGTATTGCAATTGCAGGTAGCATTCATATACAACATGCTCATCTGGGCATGTTCCCACATTTCCTTTGCAAGTCATAACTCTATACTTTAAGTTCACTTCCAATAAATACACCACATAAGAGGTCATGTAAAAGGTGGAAGACTTCTTCATTGAAAAATTGTTCATGAAGATTATCACTGACAACATTTTCCCAGTCAAAATTTGACTTTCCCCTCAAAATATCCTTAATGTAGTAGAACATCAAATTATCAAATGTGGATGTGGATGACAACCCTTTTATTATACTGAAGAGTGTGACCAAATCATTGAATTCATCATTGAAGTCACTCCTATATAGGGCCTTTGGCAGTTTGCGAGCATTTTCTCTAGGATTCTTCATCCATTTGTTGTTGATAAGCTAGAGACAACCACTGTGATCTTTATCAAAGACCTTTGTTGAATATTCATAGCTAGGAATGGTAATTTGAGAGGAAAAAATCCCAAATTTTTGTGCAATGGAATCATGGGAAAATCTAGGAAGGACTCTCTCCTCAGCTGCAATTATGTTCTTGGGGTATTTGTGGTAGTACTCCCAAGATCCCATGATTAACTTCGAGCATATCATGGAGGGTGGGAATCCAACCACATGGGCTCTTCTGCTTTCTTTGATATTTAATGCCAAATCAGTCCTCTAGATTCCAAAGATCCTTTTCTTTAATTACTCTATGTCAACATGCCTATTGTTTGTGTCATAGACCTTGTCCCAAGCAGACGTGATCTTAAAGGGGTACCAACCCCCAAAATTTTTTACTTCATCTTTGATGTTATATCAGTCTTTTCCATATAATCTGCAAGGATAATATGTAATCAATATTTTGAAATAAGCTTAATATCGAGAAAAAAAATCTTATTACCAATACCCCAAGTCATACATATACATTTATTAAAAAACACATAAATAATTATGATAAAAACCATCTTACAAATGAATGAAATTATCCACAACTAAAATAAACTTCAAAATCAGTCATATTTCAACCATTTGCAGGTTTTAAGTAACTGTGGGATCTAGGGCACTGTTGGAGATATATGCCTCAATCCCACAGGCTGAAACCTCTAAGAGAGCCAAGTCGGTGTGACATATTTTGTGTCTGGCCGACTAGTAGCTTTGGAACCTTATGGTTTGTACAGGTCGTTGTGACCTTGCTTCTGTCATGCTGAATGATCCTATCGCTGTGACCTGTTGTGTTTGGTATAACCTTCTACCGAGTGGAGATCTCTTACCGATGGTTGGTTTTTATCGTATATTGGGGAGACTTGGCCGAAAGGTTTATGTTTCGGTATGAATTCTTCAGGGAGAGTCTTGGATGTTTGGTATGACTCATATCGACAAGGAAAGTCTTGCCGACAGCTATACACTGGAGTCATCGGGGTGACTTGAACACTCGGGAAGAAGTCTTAGTGATGAAGGATTGTCTTGCCAACAGTGATACACTCAAAGACATTAGGGAGACCCTTGGCCGAAAGGCTTGCCTCAGTATGATGTTTCAGCGAAAGCGATAAGTCTTGCCGACTGCTGGATGTTTCGGTGTAACTTAAAGAGCTCGGTATGATCTCTTAGCGAAAGAACAATGGTCTTGCCGAAGGGAATACTAACATCTATGTGAATTTGGAGCTTCTGTATGATGTCTCACTGATAGTGATAAGTCTTGGCGATAGCGATACAAGTGATGATCATCAGTATGAGGTCTTGGCGACAAGGCAAAGTCTAAGCGATAGCTTTTTGAACTCGATGTAACCTCTTGCTGATAGTAAGGACTCTTGGCGATATCGAATGCTGGCTTTGTGGCATCGGGGAGACACGGTTAGTGTCTCACCAACATTCCAACACAGGTTGAATGCTTTTGACTGATTGGGAGACCATCCTACATGGTGTGTCTACGACCTATCAGAGAAGCCGAATGGGAACTGCTAGCAGTTGGACTGTTGCGGCCGTTACTGAGAGGAAGTTCGACAGACAGGGACATCATGGATATACTCAGAGATTGCAGATTGTGATTGGTTCGATGGTTGGATGATTGCATGAACAATTGGATGATCAGTTCGATGAGTGATCAGTGAATTTGATTATGAGTGTATTGTAACTTGAGTGTTCTGTAGCAAGGTTGATCATTGTGAAAGCTGTTGTAAATTGACATCAAAGAGTCAAGTACGTACTCTGTATGTCATTTTATTACTGTAATACAAAGTGACTTCTCTTGGTGTGGTGGGTTTTTCTCCCGTAAGGGTTTTCCCACGTAAATCTGGTGTTCATATGTGTATGTTTAATTCTCTGTTTCTTTTATCTCTTTCAAGTGCATCTTAATTGGACTGTAATTGTAAAATTTAAAAGTATCTTTGCATTCTTCCCTAAGGTCTTTGACGTTAGGAGAGTTGCTTCCGCACTTAGCTTTCCTTACAGGCACTACATGGATAAAATAATGCAGAATCCATGAGATACAAAAAATTGATTGTGAGTTTGGAAGAGTAGGATTCCTGCAAAGGAATCTCTACAAGCAACATTTGTGAACTTTAAATAAATGTGTGGAAAAACTATCTAAAGCTTCTCGATATTTTGAAATGAAGACATGAGAACTCTCATAAAATGAAATCAACAAAATTCAAAGATCACAAACCTAACCGAACCTCCTCCAAAAGGATAAAATTATTACATGCTAGATAATCAATGAGACATGGAAAGACCTACCTCAAAATTCAACAAGATAAGAAATCAAGAATTATGAAATGACTGGAGCGCATGGAAAATACAATTTGAAGCAATCAAATGGTTGTGAAAATTTGTTCAAAATGCCCCCTCAATTGATCTACAAGTTCTAAATGTACATAAAATGAAATAGGGCATCATATTTATACCCACCCAAAAACCTACCATAATAAATGTGCCCATGACAATGTGGCACACACTAAAAGGTACAAAATTAGGGTTTTGGAAAGTTTATGAAAAATTGAGGTATGCGAACTTCAGGGTTTGCAAGGATCAATGACTTTGGTATTCAATGGAAAGCATGTTGAATGAGCAAGAAAATGAGAGGGGGAGTGAATCAATTGTACCAAATTAAAATATCAAAAACCCTCAACAATGATCAGATCCACAAGCATTCATTAAACCCTTATCTGTTTTAATGTTTAAACATGAAAGGTAGATAAAAAAACTAAAAAAACCAACACCATACACAAGAGAACACTAGATTTATGTGGAAAACCCTAGAAGGGAAAAATCATGGTGAGGATTAGCTCACAATATAAGTAATTGCAAAAACTAGTACAACAAGGCTCACTACCAGAATATGGCACACTATCTAGAAAGGCTCACAACCCAAGCTCACAGTCGGAATAGAAAGAAGAAATAAGATAGAATGTTACATAAAGAACATGATATCAATGCAACATAGACTCCACCACAATAACTTCAACAACACTTGCATTCTTTGAGAGATCAAGATACCTCAACTCACTGCATTCAACAATCTTTCATTATAGCTCGCACTGCATTTCAAACTTCTGCACTTAATTTTGTATCATAACACTCAAATCTATTCCACACACCATCTCACATCAATTCACCTTGCACTTATATCATCCACAACTTGAAAACATCTTCAAGTCAGCTACACTCACCTTACACTTTACCAATTCAAAATAGGTCGACACTAAGCATTTTCGCGGTAGATAGGAACAAAAGTGGACTAATAAAAAACTTAATTGGGACCCAAATTAAATCTCACATGCCATGCTACACTTTCATTAATACTTAAACATCTTCAAATGTAGCGTAAACACCCGGTCGACCGTTACCTGTGCAAACACCATTAAACTTTGAATTACACGCTTCCTCAAATCCAAAGATGACTTGCAAACCACAGACCATGCTTCATCACTATCCAAAATATTTCTCTACCATCCTAAAATCCATCAAACTCCTTCACAACAATTCACACCTCCAGAATGTACACAACTTGTACATTTAGACTACACTTCCAAAAACTACAATTCTAAAATCCATCTTTTGGAGCATCAAACCACAAATCCTCTTGACACATGAAAGAGATCAACTCCATCAACATACATTCAAAATTGCAAGACCTGAAGAGAAACTACGGAGAAACATGGAGCAAAAACATTTCTTCCAGACACCTCTATAAGAAACACTACAAAACCAGTTCACACACTAGTGAACATAACTTCTTTTAACCATCGATCTAAAAGCCAAAATTTTGGATATAGAAACTTTGAACACCTCTATCCAACATATCCAAACCACACAAGAAAATATTCAACTCAGAAGAAATTCAAAGAAAAAACTAGAACACCTCTAAAAACCATAACACCTCTCTTCATCTATCTCTTTCTCTATTTAAGAAAACTTTTTCACATGAATCTCTTTCTCCCCTTTGACATTAATGGCAAATGATAAAGTATTTTTCATTGTTCTCCCCCTTTGACATGGAACCAAGATACTTGCAACTTCTTTGAGTGCTCCCCCTTAGGAGTGCACACCAATTAACTCAGCAACCTCTACAAAATGACAACATATATTCCATACTACAACAGTGTCACTACCTACTCTCCCTGAGAGGTAACCACCAACATCAGTCCAGACAAGGAATGAATCCATAGATCCACTGGACTGATGCATCTCCATATGCATCTAGTTCAAATAAGGAGGGGCAATAACCACCAACTTCTCATGAAGATACTCAAAAGTATCCTTAGGAAGAGCCTTAGTAAATATGTCAACAATCTAATCCTTTGTAGGTACATATTCAAGCTTTAGCTCATTCTCCACAACCTTCTCTCTTAAAAAGTGATACCTAATTGATATATGCTTTGTTCTTGAATGCATCACTAGATTCTTTGAAATGTTGATTCACTTGTATTATCAAAAAAGCTAGAAATATGCTCATCATACACTACTCTGATATCCTTCAATTTCTGTCTCATCCACAATACCACAAGCCATAATATGAAGTTCCCTTCAAATATCTGGATATCCTCTTCATTGTTACAACATGTCTCTTTAGGATCTTAAAATCTACCCATAAGAAAAACTACATGCATGATATCCAATCTAGTAGCAATTAGGCATAACAGTCCACCAATCATAGATCTATAATTGCTTTGATCAACCTTAGGGGATTCATTATCCTTACTCAGTTTTCAACTGGTAACCATTTGAGTACATATCAGTTTGTAGTCTTCCATTCCAAACTTCTTCAACATTTATTTAACATACTTTGATTGTGAAATGAATATTCGTTTGTCTATTTTATTGATTTGTAGCTCAAAGAAGAAATTCATCTCCCCAAACATAGACATCTCAAACTCTTTTTTCATTTCTTCTACAAAATTCCTACACATAACTTCATTTCCTCCAAAAATTATGTCATCAGCATACACAACCACAATCAAGATTTTATCTTTTTCAACTTTGGAGTAAAGATTACTATATGCGGTGCCCTTATTGAATCCTTGATGTATCAAATATATGTCTAACCTTGCATACTAAGCTTTGGGAGCTGCTTCAACCCATACAATGCCTTCTTCAATCTGCAGACCATAATAGGTTTATTTGATAATTGAAATCCTTCTAGTTGTTCCATGTAAAATTCTTCTTCCAATTCTCCATTCAAGAAAAAAAAATTTACATCCATCTGATAAACTTTAAAGTCCTTATGTGTTGCAAATTCCCAAAAAATCCTGATTGCTTCCATTTTGGCCATCAGAGCAAATGTCTCCTCAAAGTGTATTCCTTCAACTTGTGCATAGCCCTTACACACAAGCCTTGCCTTGTTTCTTACCACTTCTCCATTCTCATTCATCTTGTTTCTGAATACCCACTTAGTTCCAATAATATTTTTGTTTTTGGGTCTAGGAATAAGTTTCCAAGTCTAATTCTTTTCAATATGCATAAGTTCTTCTTCCATTGCTTTCATCCAATGTTCATTTTTACATGCCTCAATCACTATTTTTGGTTCGACTTTAGAAAGTAAACATAGATTTACCTCTACTTCAAAAACTCTTCTTCTTGTCAACACATCTTTTCTTTTTTCTCCAATGATATGTTCTTTGGAATGATTTCTCTGCACATACTTAGGGGTCTTAGGGGTCTTTTTTGGAGCTTCTTCCTCTTCATTCTGTACTTTTTCTTCAACTTTTTCTTCTTCTTCTCCTATGCAAGTAGGTTCATTTGACTCATATCCATCTATTACTACTAAATTACTAAGACCTTCATCAATCTTGACACTTGCACTTTCAAAAATCCTTATTATCCTCTTGTTGTAACATTTGTAAGCTTTGCTTTTAGTAGAATATCCAAGGAAGATACCTTCATTAGACCTTACATCAGACTTTCCTAAGTTTTCATCACCTCTTTTGATATAGAATTTTCTTCCAAACACTCTAAAGTACTTGACAATAGGAATAATTTCGTACCACAAGTCAAAGGGATTCTTTGTGTTGTTAGCTCTTGCTTGAACTCTGTTAAGTATGTAAACAATAGGATGAATTTCTTCTCTCTAGTAAATTTACGATAGGTTAGATTCTTTCATCATAGTCCTTACAACTTCTTGAATAGTCCTATTTTTCCTTTCAATCACTCCATTTTACCACGGAGTCCTCAAGGCAGACAAGTTCCTTTTTATGCCATGATTCTGATAAAACATGTTAAATTCATTGGAGGTGAACTCTCCACCTCTGTTAGACCTCAAAAATTTGATCTTCAGATCCATCTCATTTTCAACCATAACTTTGAATACTTTAAATATATCTAGGGCTTTAGATTTTTCTCTAAGAAAAGTAACCCATGTCATTCTAGAATAATCATCAATCAAAAGCATGAAATACCCGTCACCTTGAAGACTTCTCACTCTTGTAGGACCATAAAGGTCTGTGTGTACCAATTCCACAAAATTCGATAGAAGATTGTTCTCTTCCCTTGAAACTACTAGTTTGTTTTCCAAATTGACAATCTATGCAAACAACATTGATAGGATTTGTAATCCTTGGTAAATATCTCAAAGCTTGAACCGAACTGATTATAACTAGGTTATCACAATTGATGTGACACATTCTCCTATGCAATAACCAATTATCATTAATCTGAGTCATAAAACAGTGATCATCAACACCCTTGAGTTGATAGATATTTACATATGTCCTCTTTCCAGTAGCAATCATAGTTCTAGACCCTTTTCTAATCAATCTCACATCCATCATCTTGAAACATAAGATTGTATCCTTTGCTACACATTTTTCCAACACTTAATAGGTTATGCCTTAAAACTTTAACATAGTAAACATCTTTAGTATTATGCTTGCCATCAAAACTAATTGAACCTATTCCACAAATCTTAGCACCTAAATCATCTCCAAATTTAACAAGTCCTGCATCATATTTTTCAAGTTTAAGAAACTTACTCTTGTCTCTGGTCATGTGATTTGAGCAACCATTGTTAATAACCCAATCATTTTTGTCTTGTCTAACATGAAAAGAAGATACCAAAGCACCTCCAATTTTATTAATTTTCTCTGGAACACTCTCCTTCACACAAGTTTCAGAGTTCACAAAACCAGATTCATCTTTTAAAGCCAAGAAAAAACATTCATTATCATCAACATCTCCATAATCATATTCATCATCATAAATACCAGCATCTTCTCTAACATAATAGCTTTTCTTGATCATTTTTCTTTCAAATGTTTTCCTTGTTCTTATTGTTCACAACTCTGTTTGGAAATCTCAAAGCATAGTGACCTATATTTCCAAAACTGAAACATTTGAAAGGTGATTTTCCTTTGTACTTACTAGTTCCCTTTTTCATTCTTCTTACAAAGTTATCTTCCACATCATCAAGATCATCTCCATCTGAATCTTCAATTTTTTCTGATTTTCTATTCTTGAAAGTAGTCTCCAATTTTGCACCATTTTTCAGATCAAATTTTCTCATTTCAAATGAAGTTAGTGTGCCAAACAACTGATCTATGGTGTAGGTATTAAAATTTGCAACTTCCTCAATAACAAAAACCTTTTCAATATAAGAATTAGGAAGATTTCTGAGAATTTTATTTACCACTTTAGGTTCTTTTACTTGTGCACCAAGACGTCTCATAACACTTATGATGCAGGAGCGTCTAGTGGTGTAAGGGAAAGCCTGCATCACCCAAAAATATTTTTCCTTTTTGTTAGCTTTTTGGTAGATGTTTTTGCATTTGTGGATACCCTTTTCGTTGAATAAGAATTCCCAACTTTCAAAATTGATTTTCTATTTTTTTGGTCAACTGCTATTTTTAGTAGGTATGAATTTGAAGGCATGAGGAGACAAAAATTTATGGGAAGCTTCAGGATAGAAAAATAGACACTTTGGCGAAAGAATCGGGCCAAGATCATTCCCGGTTTGAAAGATATTCAAGTTTCAGTTTCCCAAAATTTCCTTGAAAACTCTTCCGAGTCTAGTTTGAGGCACTAAACAGTCCCGTATGGGCATAGAAATATTTACAACTATAGGAGTGATATTTTAGCACGTTCTACACTCTGATACCTTTCCAACGGTTCAAACGGTGCGTCAAACAGAGTCCTGGATCAAAAGTTATGGCTTTCAGAAGTTGGTCAATTTTTGGAAAATTACCAATTTTCGAATTGGGACTCAATTTCTGAATTTCAAATTTCAAATTTTGACGCCCAACAGCCTACATTCAAAATTCAAAATGCATTTTTGGCTCCAAGATTAAAAAAAGGCTATTTAGGACTCATTTCATAAATTTTGGGGGGGATTGGAAAAGAGGAAATTGTATTGGGAAAGGGGGAATTTTTTATAAACAGTAAAAGTTGCATGTATTGCAGCCTGTGAGGATTTGATCCTCTGGAATGTAATTTCTTTGTAATGAAAAAATATTTCCAATAAATAAATAATAATTCTATTGTTGTCTCTATTTGTGTGCTTTTTTGAGTCTCGGGTTGTGGCTCTCATCAACTTACCAGTTCATCAACCTCTGCATGTAACTTGTAATTGTTTCATATTCACAAATTCACAAAGTCTCAAATTGTGTCTTCAAGTTCCATAACTTAGCTTGTTTAACCTTATCATCTCCTTCATAAATAATTTCTATCTTATCCCAAACTTCTTTAGCAATTTTTAGATCCATAACTTTCACTAATTTAGTATGTGCAAGACTACTCAAAAGAACACAATTTTCCTTACATCTGTTTTATAGGCCTTATTTCATCACTTATGCTCGGTCCATTTGTAGGTATGTTATATACAGCCTTGAATACCTTAGCGACATCAAATCCAAGGTAAATCAGATAGCCTTCCATCTTCACTTTCCAAAATGTATAGTATGTGTCATCAAACATAGGGATCTACTTCTTGCTCACCATCCTAGATCTACCTCAAGCGATTAAGCTTTTCTTCAAGGAACCTTGCTCTGATACCAATTGTTGAATGATCAAGACAACTGAGGGAGGGGGGTGAATCAGTTGTACCAAAATAAAACATCAAAAACCCTCAATAGTGATCAGATCCACAATCATTCGTTAAACCCTTAATCTATTATAATGTTTAAACATGAAAATCATATAATAGAAACTAAAAAACCAACACTATATAGAAGAGAACACCATATTTATGTGGAAAACCCTAGAATGGAAAAACCATGGTGAGGATTATCTCACAATATAGGTAATTGCAAAATTTGATACAAGGAGGCTCATTGCCAGAATAGGAACACATTGTCTAAAAAGGCTCACAACCCAGTCTCACTACCAAAATATAAAGAAGATAGAAGATAAAATGTTACATAGAGAACATGATCTCAATACAACAGAGACTCCACCATAGTAAATTCAACAATACTTATAGTCTTTGAGAGATCAAGATACCTCATCTCACTACATTCAACAATATTGCATTATAGCTTGCACTGCATTTCACACTTTTTCACTTAATTTCACATCACAACACTCAAATCTATTCCACACACCATCTCACATCAATTCACCTTACATTTATACCATCCACAACTTGAAGAAATCTTCAAGTCGGCTACACTCACCTTACACTTTACAAATTCAAAATAGGCTGGCACTAATCATTCTCGTAGTGGATAGGAACAAAAGTGGACTTATACAAAACTTAATTGGGACCCAAATTAACTCTCACATGCAACACTATACTTTCATTAATGCTTAAACATCTTCGAATGTAGTGTAAACACCAGGTCATCCATTACTCGTGCAAACACCATTAAACTTTGAATTACTCACTTCCTCAAATCTAAAGACAACTTATGAACCACACACCATGCTTCATCACTATCTAGAATATTTCTCTACCATCCTAAAATCCATCAAACTCCTTCACAACAATTTACACATCTAGAATGTACATAGCTTGTACATTTAGACTACACTTCCAAACACTAATTCCAAAGTTCATCTTTCATAGCATCAAACCAAAAATCCTCTTGACATAGGCAAGAGATCAACACCATCAACATACATTCAGAATCACAAGACCTGAAGAGCAACTGCAGAGAAATGTGGAGAAAAAACATTTCTACCAGACACTCTATAAGCAACATTGCAAAACCAACTCGCACACTGGTGAACATAACTTCTTCTGACCATCAATCTAGAAGCCAAAATTCTGGATATAGAAACTTTGAACACCTCTATACAACATATCCAAACCACACAAGAAAATATTCAACACATAAGAAATTTGAAGCAAAGCTAAAACACCTCTAAAAACCAAAACACCTTACTTTATCAATTTTCTCAGTATCCTCGACATCTTTATCACTACCACAATCATGAACATAAGATTATCAAAGTAACACCAGGGGTTATCACCAGTAACTTAATTGATGACAACATAATGCAACTAATCAAAGAAACAACCTCTCTCAACCACTGCACAACTATCACCAATGACAACACAAGCTTGTTAACATCAATGACACCACCTTCATACTGGAAACAAAATGACCCCACATTCTTCACAACATACCTCTTTGTGGAAAACCATCTTATGTGAGGATTTACGTGGTGCGTATTTTAAAGAGCACAAGGATAGGAACCAAAAAAATATGATTGTAGAGAACATACTCATTTGGGTTTTATCAAACTACAAGTTTTAGATGACTATGTTTTTCTACTAGGAGAAGAGAAAAGAGCCTTAATTTATAGATTTTCCCCCACTCGGATCCCCAGAAAAGAAAATCCTTGATATAGCAAGAGACCTAGCCAAAAAGCAACCCTAGACCCAAAATTAAAACAAGCGAAGAGCCAAAAGGCAAGGGTTTCCTCATTTTTTATGGGGTGTGTGTGTGTGTGTGTAAGGCACAACACTATATGATGCCTCCAATTTATAGAGAAATAGGAGTGGAGTATCACAATTAGTTTTCCAAAATATTTTACCATTAAACCATGGTAAAATGTAAAAAACCTTACATCTGAAATGAAGAGTCACTTTTGAGAATAATAAATATAATTCCCAATGAGCCATGAACAACAAAAATAGCCCCCATACAAATATTATATGAAACCTTTGAATTGTAAATCCTCAATAATGGATCATATCCCAAGGTAGGAATCCAAAATTATCACCTAAATCATATGGGAGCAATCAACAACATGCAAGATGTTCCAATACTCAATTCTCACACCCACATTGAGAAACTTGCTAAAAAATAGCTTTATTACCACCAACCTCACCTCCTTCATGAATGGATATAATGGCTAATGCCAAGTTTCTTGGGGAATATTGTTTTATTTTATTTTCTAATTAAACCCTAGGAATCCAAGGACACTTTCCAAGAGTGTTTGAGATATAAAAATATGCATAATATTGCAAGGTAAATGACACATTAATCCTAACATTAATTACATTCATTTAATCATCTTTTCACATCTAGAGAATAATTTATTATAATTTGTATTAAAGGAAGAATAAAGATAGTAAACTTTGGTTCACTAAATGAATTAGAATCTATATAATATTTCTAGTATATTGATATTATTGCTTGTTGAATGTTGATTCTTTGCATGACTATAAATCTAATATTTTCTAGGGTTGACCTAGTATAATGTGTCCTATAGTGATCTAAAATCCCTCTAAAGGTATTATTAAATTATGTTAGTATTTATATTAGATTATACACCAATGAATTTTATAAATCACAGAGCATAAAAGAACAACATCTAGGATGAAATCCATGTACCAAAGTAAATTCATTACAACAAAATAATCCTTGAACCTATAGATTTGACCTAGAAAACGTTACAATATCTATGTATAAATTTAGTTGAAACATAGATAGAGAGGATCTATTGCCAACTTTGAGATTTTTATGTACTAGAGAAACATCATCTAATAATCCATATTTATTCTTAGAGCTAATTGCATATATACACCATATTTAATATTTTAATTATAAATCCTATAAAAATCAAGTAATTAATCTAGGTTAATTAATGCTTATGCATTTGCATTTTATTGTATTAGTTTAAATTAAGTTTAATAAAACTTTATATATATTCTAATAAAATAATTTTGGTTTAATCTCAGGTGAAATGAGGATTTATTAGTTATGTCTAGTAAACATAAAATATAAAATTTTATTTAATATTTTTGCTTTAAGATCTCACAACTAAAGATTAAAATATAGAAAACTATAAAAAAAAAAACATCCTTGTTTCCTTTGTAATCAAGGAGAATAGAATAATGAATTCATATGATTTTGCATTGTCCAAGTAAGAAGGAATAATTATTCATTAGACATGAAGATTTCAATAATCTATAACATCATATCTATTCATGAAATTTGTTGACCAATCAATCTATTACATATAGATGGTAGTGACAGTATTTTAAAATCTATAAGAACACTAAAGGAAGTTTTATTGTAAAATATATAGTGTGTTTCTTACTTTTGATGAAGGGGTCTCCCTCAAACCCAAATAAAAATAATGTAATTAATTTCTTAATGAAAAACCTATATCTTAGCTATAAGAAAATATTTTGGAATATAATATTTATAGGAATGGGTCTAGAATATTCCATTTTTATTTAAAATAAAAGAGATATTAAATTTGGTCAATGATCTTACAGTGTAGATAGCAGCTGCAAGGTTGATGTTCCATGCTAAATTTCATCCTGAAAGATCCCTCTCAAATATAAAAGTTGTTGCAGCTGACTCTATTGTTTCTACCAAACAAATTAAGGTTGTAGTTGAAAGTAGAGCTTGGTATATCTTTACAATTCTTGCCTGCACATCAATTATCCAATTGTTTACTATATGTAGATTTTGTTAATATGAAATCTCATATTAAATCTAATATATATTTATCACCTGAAGAATATAGAATGTAGTATAACATAGACATGTAACAAGTAACATAAGTGAACCCTTAATCCACTCTTTATCCTCAACTTTGGTAGATATAAGTCCCTTAGAATTATTATGTGGAGTCCTCAACATGCAAAGAATAGGGCCCTTATAAAAGATGATGAGCATAGCCCCACCCACACTAACTAGTGTGCCTATCATCTTTGCTTGGCTACGAACATCTTTAAGACTCACTTCCTCCATTCTGCAAGTTCCATAAAAGTTTAGAGTAAGAACTATATCCGTTTAGATATTCTTATATAATTTATTTTAGAAATTATTTATGTCTAATGAAATTTGTTATATTACAATTGTTCATAAACTTTTAATTATTTTTAAAATTATTTTCATATATTTTCTAAATTTTAATATTTTATTTAATTTTAAGGTGAAATTTTATTTTGATCAAGAAATATAAAACTATGATTAAATCATTTAAACTTGTGTCAATCTATCATTAGGGAAAAATCCTCACAAAGTCATTTATTGATTCTATTTGAACTATTTTACCATTTATTATATTATCATATTATCCTTTTCTCAATGGTATGGTAAATATTAAAAAATTCCTTAAATATAGTTTTGATGGTGGTATTAGTACAAACAACTTTAATTAGAAAATAGACACTAATTCTGTTGTCAGCTCCAAGGTTCCTTTTTAGTCATTTCTTGATTGTGTTGGAAATATAAATTAAATATTTGAATCCCATGTGGGAAACTACCTATCTAGCCTACTCTATACTAGCCTAATCTAATATAAATCTACTATAAAAATTAAACTAATATATCCTAAATATACCTTAAAGTTTAAACTAATCTATCTAAATCTATCCTAAAGATATCGAGCTAAAAAATATTAAAAGAGGTTAGGGTTTTGAGAAATAAACTAAAAAATGAAAGAACAATAAAATGAATGGAAAATGATACGTTAAAATTTATTTATTTGCGTTGAATGATCTGATGAAATCAAAGAAACCAATATTGTAATGACTAATAAATCACACAATCATCCAAAACATAAGTACAAGAGTCTAAGGAAAATCACAATGTAAATATTTTCAAATTGAATACATTTGAGCCACCATATTCCATGCACAAATTCAATACATAACTCTATTGCAAACACAATAAGATTGATCTATCCAAGTTATTCACTCTTGAAGAAGATAAAGTAAACAAACCACTATCAAGGTTGACATAATTCAAGCTTAATAATTCAAGCACAATAGGCATGATCCTTTATTACTTTGAATAGATTAGTGGATTATAATTTCCAAAAGGATTCCCATGCTAAACATTAAATAGTTCATTGGTATCCAAATGTCAACAACCCTTAACAATGAGTGGCAGTCCTTATATAGAGGTGATTTATAATTATTAATTTATTATTCCTTAATTTAGGAATATTATTTCTCAAGTTACCATATTTTTATAGAAAAAATTAACTATGTCCCTAAATCAATAATTATACAAGAAACTTATCTTTTATGTAGTGGGAAGGAAATACTATCTTGTAGTTCCCTAATCAAGTTTAAATAAACAATAATTTTAAAATTCATATGAGGTTGGAAAACCCTGTCATCAATTTTAAAAACTTCCCCTAAAGGTTTAAGAAATTAAGAAGAAAAAAATGTTGGCCCATTGGTTGTCATTGATGTCAACACTTGAGGAGAATTTTGTGATGTCAACCTTGGTGATTTTGTTGGTGTTGGTTATCAACACTTGGGAAGATTGTTACATATTTCTATGAGATTGTTGTTTGACATTGATTGCCATTGATGTTGTTGTCATTAGTGCTTCCAGTTGTGGTGCCTTAAGTTGTATGTTGCTGATAATCTATGATGGTTGGTTGGAATTGGATGTATGCCATTCCTTTTATGTTGTTTATGTTCATAGTTGGTTGTCATGCCTTGTTTTATATCAAGGAAAGCTATATTTTGTGGTTGTTGTCAGAAGAGATGATATCATGATGATATATTAAGATGAGGATTA
>VDFB02021352.1:0-45891 GCA_007258455.2 Sequoia sempervirens | reverse complement strand
TGGATCATGGACTTGTTGGACTTTTTGAATCAATCTTCAAGATTGATAGTCAAATCATCCATCTTATTCTTCTATTTTTACTAACATTTCTATCCAAGTATTAAATGTGCGTGATATATCAAAATATACATGAGGCTACCCATGGCCAATGACTATCTATACATCATCAAATATGTCTACATCAAACATCTGTGCTTTCTAGTCCTGTCTGAGTTGAATTGAACATGAATATTTGTTGAGAGATCAACCCAAAATTCAAAATTTCCGCTAAATCTCTTGAGGGGGTAGGGTACCAGCTTATTCCTTCTACTTGGGAAATAGTGGGGCATCCAAAAAATGAGAAATTTTCTAATTTTTTGATCTAAGTAGAAATTTGAATCCAAAAAAGTGCCAGTCTTTGAACCAATGTAGCAGGTACCTCGCTTCAAAGAGGGGAAAAATGTAGACACTTAAAAATGTCTTGAATGATATCATGCACTTGAATATGATATACTAAACTTCGCTTCATCCTGAAACCCATCCTGTTTTCGCTTAATTGATTAAATTAACCTAGCTCTTTAATTAATTATGCCATTTTCATCTATTAATCTACTTAACCTAATTAGGTTAATTCACCCCTTTCATACTAACCTTTCATCCTATTAAATTGGATAAATCGACTTATCTAATTTAAATCCCTAAGTCCTCTTATTTAATTAAATAACCCTAAGTTATTTAATTAAATATCATATTACTTCCCCCTTTTTTCATTAAATAATTTATTTAATGAATATCCTAATTCCCCTAATTTGCATAATTGAAACTTTATTTAATTATCAAATTACTAATTAAATCTAATTCTCCCACTTGCAAGGGAATATTCCTCCTTTGCACATTCCTCCAAAAAGGAATATTCTCATGGAATATTCCTTCCCCTTTGCATAATTAAATTTGGTTTTAATTAACTAAATATATAATTTTCTTCACCCATGAGAATATTGTCTTTCTTCACTCATTCGAAAAAGGGAATATTCCTTTTTATAACAAACTTTCAACAAAGCTTCTTGTGTAAGTTTTGGAAGTGTATTTGTTTGGACGAATGTAAACCCTTGATTAAATATCATCTTGCATCCTCAACCCTTGATGGGAATCCATGATCTATACCTCCATTTTCCTTCCATTCTGGTCATTCATTGATCCTTTTGGTCTTGGCCATCAGTTTCATTTTGCCTATTCTATAAATAGAGCTTGTATCTATTGAATAGGGATCCATCTTTTAATAGTAGACTTATGTTGTTAAAATCACTCTCATCCTGCACTCACATTTTATGTTTTAAAAGCATTTTAGGTTATTTTACTTGCATTATTAGCTTGGAGCATCCATTAATGACTTCCATGGTAACTTAGTTGCATCCATTTACTATATTTTGAAACTAAGGTTTTAATATTCCGAATCTTGCATATATTTAGAATAGCTTTGCATACACTCACATTGATCATCTTAGCTTATATCATGTTAAATTAGTGTTCATCGTGTTTTACAACGCATATTTTATCAGTTTCGTCGATTATCTTCAATAGAACCAATCAAAACAAGCTCATTATCCAAAGGATTGGGAAGGATCGCCATTCCACATCAATGCGACACCACTCCCCCAATAGGATAAGTTTCAAGGGATTAGAATAGATGCTTATGAAGATTTCATATTTTAATATGTTAGTTTTAATGGCTTCTCAGTTTAGTTTACATTGAATGATCTTATTGGACAAATGTTTATTGGCTTAATTATGCTTCTAATCCTGATGGATCAAGTATAGTTAATCTATACTACATTCATCTATCACAATTGAGTCTGTGGCTTCAAAAAAATACTTTTGTAGAATCTTGTTTTATGTCCAAAGTTATTGCACTTATAACAAACAATGTTATTTTAAGAAGTTGAACCATTTCTCCTCATTATAGATTAAAAATCAATAGCCTTATGTCCAAACTTATTGCATGCATAGAAGTACCCATAAAATGAATCAAAAACTACGACATTATGTCTTTGATGCACAAAGGAGCTCCCTATCACATAATCATTCCTTCTTGCCTTACTTATACAGTCATTAGCCCTATGACAATAATTATTGTAGGAATAAAAATAACCATGAAAGGATTAAGATCTCTTGAAGTTATTCTTCTGATTGTTGATCTTTTTGAAATCACCATCCAAATTATTTCTTTCTTCATTGACTTCTTTAGAATCTTCATCAGGTTCCTTTTCCTTTTCAGGAAAATTATATTTTGAGTTATGACCTTCATATCCAATCCCACCTTTATTTTTTATAATTTTTTGAGAGATAATTATCTCATTAAGAATATTAGAAACCTTCTTAAGATTTAAGCCTTTATCTATTTGATCTTTTGCTTTCTCCAATTCTTTCCCCAAGGAAACAACTTCTTCTTCAAGTTTGGATCACTCCATTGATTTTTCATCCAATTTTTTACTCAGGAAATATGCAACCCTCTTTCCTTCTTCAACTTACTTTGAATTTGGTGATTATCTCTTTTGATTCCTTGAGTTTGATATTTAATTCTCCACTTTCTCTTCTTGCAATATCTAGATCTTCTAGTGTTGAAACCAGTTCTCCTTCAAAGTCCACTTCACAATATTCTACATTAATACCTTTCATATCTTCATGCTTCTTAACTTCTAGAGGATTCTTTTCTTTTGACATTGCTTCAATTCCCATGTGTTCCTTCACAATATCTACCTCAACTGTTAGGGTGAATCAATAAACCTGGCTTTGATACCAATTGTTGAACACACAACAATACTAAGAGGGTGGGTGAATCATTACTTAAACAATTTCTTTCATTCAACAACACTTAACTATTAAAAGCAAGATGAATATAAGAACACAAAATACACACACCATTACACTAGATTTATGTGGAAAACCCAATAAGGGAAAAACTATGGTGAGCAAGCTACTTGGATCTCCTGTCCAAATCTAGCCTCACAAATATAACAACTTTTACAATAGAATTTTTATGGTCTTTAACTAAAGGAAGTTCACTACTCCCTACTTATTATAAATTTTATTACAAAATTTCACTACCTCAACATACAACTTGAAAAAATCAATATATCAGTTACCTCTAGCTCACTGCCTTTGGTAAATACACCTGCTTCAACAATCTATGGTGCTTACAAATCACTACCTTCAAAAAACTGTCATTTATAAGCACATATTCATCTTCATAGTCTTCACATTCACTGTTGATATCTCAAAAATAATATTTTGCACATTTCATCATCAAAAGATATTATGCAGAGTACTATTCACACATTGTCTGCTTAAAAAAATTATTTCACATTCATAATACCACTTCTTCATCTTCTCAAAACTTTCATCTTTTATTTATACCATCTGCATCCTTCAAAAAGGTTCTTCAAGTTGGCTCCAAACAATAAATATAAGATATCAAATTTGCAATGAAATTTGCTTCAAACACACTTGCAAATAGAAAAGAACATATGTGGTCCAAGAAGAAAGATATTCAAGACCCGTCCTTCATGAAACTTGTATCCAAAAATGGAGCATGCATCTAAACACTTGGCACAATCAACTCAATATGACAAGTTGTACCAACAAACAAGCAAAATGTCAAAAACATCAACTCCAAACCAAGGAGGTACCAGAGACCAAGAAGAACTTTGTGGACCACTTCAACAAACTGATATGACATGTAGAAAAATTTTAATGCACCCCTTCTATTATATCAAATCAATACATGCTAGTGCACACATTTGATACTCAATAAACACTGTTGTGAAGGAAATAGTCACACACCATCTTGCGGAGCCACTAGAGAGCCCAAAGAGATTTCATCATACATTAAAAACCCTTTGTACACATTATTGAACCAAAACACACTGACACAAACTGATTAGACACCAACAAAACAACCTACCAAGTTGTTAGAGTGCATACAACATGATGTCATCTACAAAGCCATCAATGGTGAACCAAATCATCTAAAACATGGACTAAGCAGACATATCATCTTCGTAAACTCAACTTCAGAACCACAAGGTAAAACTTTGAGATGCAATAAAATGTGGAGGCATACAAATCTCTCTTTCTCATACATGCTCAAGGACTTAGCAAATTCATACATTGATGACTTCAAAACATTGTGGTAGAAATTATACATGTACATACATGGAACATGCATATCTTTCAATATTGTAGAGCTACTCTTCAAAGCACAAAAGAAAAAATTCAACTGTTGAGGAATGCAAATCATCTGACATGGCTCATGTGTCTCCAACTTGGTGCCTTAGATAGATTTGATATTTTTCAACCAAGGCATACCCAACCATGAACTTTGAATGATGATGCAACTGGTTTAAACTTCAGTAGATAGAACAATTTTTCATTACTTCTCCATACAACCATGAACAATGTATGATGCATAATGCATATGATATCTACAAGAGTTAACATCAATGACAACACAAACAAAGGTTGACATCAATGACAACATGTGATATCCACACATTTGTCAACAAGATTTACTAGACCAATTAATTATCTTGAATGGATCTCCAACATTGTCCCTATTAGTAAAAATTCAAAAGGAATAAGAGTTTGCACACATTTTAGAGATCTTAATAAAGCATGTCCCAAAGATGTTTTTCCACTTTCAAATATAGACATGAGCATTGATCTTACTACAAGAATGAGATGTTGCTTATGGATATATTTTTAGGATATAATCATGTTCAAACTCCCCCTAAAGATCTACACAAAATAACCTTTACCACTCCTTGGGAAACCTTATGTTACCAATTCATGTCATTTTGGATAAAAATGCAAGGGATACTTATCAAAGAGTAATGAAATCTATCTTTCAAGATACTTGTATCACATCATGGAATATTATGTAGATGATCTCTTCACTATGTCAAAAATACGAGGTCACCCATAGGTTCTTTAGCATATATTTGAGAATTCGAGAGAATATAATCTACACATAAATCCTAATAAATGTTTCTTTGGTGTCACATCTATATTAGCTCTTTTATCTCTTAGTAGCATAGAATTTTATCTCACCAAAATTCAAAAAAAGAATAACTTAGAAGATAGATAGAAACCATAATTTATTATCAAAATAATTTATCGACAGTGGTAAATATTCAACTCCTACAATAGTATTTTTTTATTCCATAATATCAATAAAAATGAGTATAAATCACTTTTAAAACTTATTTTACTCATATCCATATCATGGAAAAGATAATGCACTTATCTTCATCATGATAGAATACTAGGTTCATCCATAAATGTTGTTTAAATAAAAGAAAGCTCTAACATAACGTAATGATACCAATAAAAGCCAATTTACATAGATAATCTAATATACCTAGTTATTAGATATCTTTACACCATGCAATGAGGAAAAAATAATCAAGGTCAATAGTTTTATATTAGGTTAAATATCAATAGAATATAACATATCTATCAAACTCTAATTAAATGATTCATTTTTGTATATATAAATAGGTTATATCTCTACCCAAAACACAAAATAATGTAAGAGATAATCACAAATGTATCTATTGAGAAAGGACTTTTAAAACTTATAAGAAAATGCAAAGATAGATATAAAATTGATTGCTAACCTTTATCATTATCCTCTCAACCTATAAACAAATGGAAGTTTAAAAATAAGGCATGGACATAAATCTAAGCATAGTAAATATATGGATTTAGACATGTATAAGGTTGTAATAATCTATTAATACATATTAGTAAAATATTTAGGCATAGATAAGGTGCATGAACTAGATATAAAAGAAAAAATAACCTTTTTATTCACTAGCTATAGGGAATAATGGTTATGGTTGGAAATTATTCTTATTTAATACAAAACTAAATGTAATGCATAGGTAGGGCAGAAATACTAGTTTCCAAGATTTAAAATGATACATTACCAATCATAAAGAGTATAAAACCATCAAAAATTTCTTGATATATAGCTTTAACACCTCCCAATATATAAAAAAATATGGTCAAAATTTGAATTAACAATTGTTTCAAAAATATGGAGAAACCCTACCAATACAAATAATGAATACAATTGTAAAGAAATTAAATTCCAAAGTAATAACTACCTTACAAACTTGACTATAATTGAATAGAGTGATGAATTAAGAATTTTCATTTTGGGAAAAGAAGAATATGCAACTAAACTCACATAATGTTACTATTATACTATGCTATAGTTGACCATTGCAACTCTCAAGAAACATATAATCATAACCAAAATAATTCAACTACATATATATAATTCTTTGGTATTCACATAAGATTGGACAATATTTTAACATACCCATGATTTGTTGGATATTTTTTGGTTTTCTCCTCTTTTGACTGCTCCAAATCCCCTTTCAATCTCTCTTTTTCCTTTATTTTATACTCTTCATCTCTTTCCACTTCCCACAACCTCTTCTTACCAAGTGATAACACCAAAATGAATTTGCAAAAACCATTAAGAAACCCATTTTGATCAACCATTACACCCCCTCAAAGCTCCATGTTTGTTATCACTCCACTTTTTTCATAGAATCTTTCTAACCTCTTACATTTTTTATCCATGTTTCCCATAAATTCTATCAACCTTGTTGTGCGAACCCTTTTCCTAGTACCTGCAAAACAACATGAATAAACGAGTTAGACAAGGAATTACAAGCTAAAAGAAGGATTCCCCATGAAATCCATTTACAAATCAAACTAGGAATGAAAATAAGCAAGAACACAAAGAAAATGATAGAAACTAGATTCAATCCTTTTTCAAATAGCAAACACTTGATCCCATGGGGGAATTGGTGCCAATTTGATGTGAAAATTGGCCCTTTCCCAATTCCTATGATGCAAGATTCGAATGTTGAAGAGATTGATCCACTTTGTTGATGAATACTCCAAGCCAAAATCTACAAAACCTAACTATGACTCAATGATAATGGATGAAACTCAAGAGATATTTGAGCATGGTAACTTTGCTTGGATTGTGGATGATAAAATTTGCTAATGATTTGAGCATAGTAAGTCTACTCGAATTGTGGATGATAAAATGAGGAGAGGAGCTCTTCATTTATAGGATTTCAAGATGGATGAATGCCCAAATTTGAGCAATGTGGGACTAACATTCATCCAATGATATGGTGCCACTTGTCAAGTTATGAATGGATGATGGTTGTGCAAGATTTGGGGTTTGTGCCAATAAATGCCAATATTTGAAATTCAAATTTGTTGAAATGACATGTAAGAGGGAAGGCAAAATGCAATAAATGCCACTTGGCTCAAGGCAAAGGACATGTAAGAGGTTTTATTGCCTTGTTGGATGTACATGTTGACTTGGAATTTTTGAATTCAAATTGAGAGAATATTCCAAAAGATGTCTTGTGAGGAAAATAGAGATTTAATAAATGAATTAAATCTATTTTCATGTGCAACTTGCATTATCTAGAGGATGTGACATGAGATAGGTTAAATTAATCAAGGGTTAATTAATTTAACATGAGATTAGATGATGTGACTTATTTGACTTAGATTTATGGATTTATTTAAATCAAATAAGAGAAGAATATGATAAAAGGCTAATTAAATAAAGATTTTGATTTATTTAATTAAAAGGGATGGTGTCAGATTAAATCAAATAAGGTTTTAATTTATTTAATTTAATGGATAGACTTTGGAGATTTAATCAAATAAATTAATTATTTAATTAAATAGGGATAATTAGATCAGATGGGTTGATTTAATTAACAAGAGAGAGTGACTTAATCAGATAAAATGATTTATTTAATTAAGAGACAAATATTGATGAATTTAACCAGATAAGGGGATTTGACTAAATGGTTAGACCGAGGGATGATTTAGGAAGAAACGATGTTAGTAAGTCGGGATCAGGTGCATGATGTCAATCAATATATTTTTGATGTCTACATTTTGCCCCTCTTTGAAGCAATGCACTCGTTGCGTTGGTTCAAAGAATACACGATCTCGATCAAAGCCAATTTTTTTTTATATTTCAAAACTTGCCCCACTGTTGCATGGTGAAAGAAAACATGCCATTATGATGCCCCCTCGAGAGATCGGATGAAAATTTCAATTTTTTGGGTGATCTCGCGAAAAAGGTGACCAAGTGCCCAGCAGGTCCGAAAGGGGTCCGGGAGGCTAAAAACGTGTCTAAACAAAATAAAACGATGAAAAACAAGCCTCGAACGGATGAAAATAGGTTCGGGGATCCAAAACCCTAGCAAGACAACCCTAGGGGGGTCAAAAAACCCTAATTTTTAGGCTTAAAAGGGGCCCGAGGGGTCACTTTTAAGTCATTTTCACACACCTTCACCAGCAAACTTTGAGATTCGAGCTCTGACCCCTCAACGATATGGTGCAATGAAAGCTTCCTCTGCATATTTCAGACCGAGTTCGGACCTACCAGCGACCACCTGGCATCGGTGCCCCGATATGTGACCCTAACTGAAGCTTCATTTTTTTGTTTTAGCGCATTTATTACATGTTTTAAGGAGAGCTCGCCTCCAGCAGCGCTATTATAGCACCACTCAGTGTTTAAAGTGCACCGCTTTTGACCTTTTTGCGCCGCAGCGGTGCTGTTTAGCACCGCAGCGGTTCAATATGGAGTTTAAAAACTCCACCGCTGGGCTCGGGCTTGGCTCAGACTCGTGGGTTAGTTTGGAAAAGTGCACCGCGCCGGTGCCCTCTTCAAGAAAATTGCGACGCTGAGGGTTAAAGTGCGCCGTGGCGGCTCTGTTTAACAAAATTTTGGGTCCAGCATCAGAGTTTGAGGAAACTCAAATTGCGATGCCTTCACAAACTGCGCCGCTGGGAACAAGTTTGAGGCACAACACTAGGATTTTTTCAAAAAAATTAACATGTTGACTTTGCGTGATGCAAGACGAACCTAGGGAGCTTTATTCTTGGGAGCACCGGTCACAGGATCTAGCGAGCGTTCTTTCAAGATTTTAGCGACAGAGACCAGGATTGGCTGGGTGTCGTAGGACTATGGCATATTGCGTACACGACGCCCATGTGCACACACCTCGGGATGTTGTCAGCGCTGGCGGAGCGATGACACAGTGAGACGTCGTCGTTTCATCTTCCCATTGGTGAGGCGACTGTCACATTAGAGGACGTCTGGCGGATATTACGATTGCCCATTCATGGCCGCCAAGTGATCTACGACATGGAGAAGGGATGTGAGTGTTGCACCCGAGTCCTCGCCACTCGAGATATTATCTACTGCGAGGGGCAAATTGAGCTGGAGCAGTACAGAGTTATAGCACCTCCCTTCCGCTGGGTGATTACGGTGATCATTTCAAGTTTGGTTGCCCCAAACAAACAAGGGCGGTATTTGAGTCCTGGATGGGGATACTACTGGGAGAGGATGGTCTGGGATAGACCAGTTCGCTTTGCATGGGGGCCTGTACTCCTGACTTCACTTTGCAGGGATCTGCACGAGTATGTGTATGCAGATGGCAAAGCGCTGGGAGCTGGAGTGACCTTGCTGCATGTTTGGGTGTGGGAGCACATTTCTGTGCTACATCCATAGGTTGTTCCGGTTTCGAAGGGGGCAGAGGATGCCCTGGTGGCACGATACAGAGGTGGTGTGTCCTTCACACACACTAGAGAGCACGGGATCCCCTACTGGAGGCGGGTCATATATGAGATGCTTGTGTTCACTTGGAGACCGTACCTCGGTCAGCCTGGATGGGCTGATGATGCAGACCAGCTCTTCTACTACCGCCAGGACCGATACATGTAGGGTCGAGAGCACACTATGATAGAGAGATACTTGCCCGGGCATGTACAGCGTCAGTTTGGGGAGCTGCATGATCATCCAAATGATGGTTACGTGGTCATCTTTACACGTAGCATGACACAGGTGTCATGGGGCCCTGGTATTCCTACCACAGAGGCGGTTGATAGTTTCTGACAGTTGGTAGCCCGACCGTGGGCTTACGATCAGGGCTTGGTAGACCTAGGGACCACACAGGCCTTCAAAGACTGGTTCAGACCTCCTCTTCGGTTGATTGTTCCAGGTGAGGATCCAGAGGCATACAGGGTCAGAGGCAGGGGGAGAGGACGAGGATGAGGACCCAGGGTCGCGATTCGGCAGGATCCACCAGAGGTGCCCCCAGTTCTGCTAGGTCACGAGGATGTCCATATGCAGGACCAGCAGCAGGATCCACCAGTTCCACCCCCATGAGTCGAGGGTGAGGATCAAGTCCATGCGCAACCACGGGCACAACCAGCAGGGTAGGCAGACGCACAAGATGCCTTGGTTCTACAATTGTAGGCATAGGTACAGGCATTGACAGCTGAGAGGGACCAGGCACAGGCTGAGAGAGAGCAGCTTAGAGTAGAGAGGGATCAGGCTATACAGTAGCAACAGGCCACAGAGCTACAGGTAGCTACAAAGCTAGGTCACAGATAGCAGATTGAATGTATGACAGCCACGGCCTCCGCCCAGGGTACAGTGCCAGTCTAATCTTACAGAGAGGCCATCCGAGAGATAAAGTATTACCGTCGGGCCTACCACGACCATGTACCTAGAGCAGATTGGGTTCCTGAGTACTCAAAGTGGGCCAGTCAGAGACCACCAAAGGGTCATGGTGACAGGGGCGAGGGCAGCATCCACAGAGATCGGACTTGATCTAGATCTTATGATGCACCTTTTGTGCTTTATGGGCTCATTTTTGATAGCCCGCTGGGAATTTTGTATTGATTGATACATATGTACAGTGATCTGATTATTATTCTTTGTACTATGACAGTGATATGCTGATATGAGATATATATGAGCTGATTTTGATGCAATGCAATGTGTTGTTTTATTCATGCATGGATGGCTTATTTCTATATGCTTTGCAGTGACGTTTTATGGATGCATTTATTTGTAATGATGTGTGCGATGATTATGATGTGCAATGATGTTATGATGATTTATTTCATGCCACTTGTGATATGTGAAATGATTTGATTTATGGTATATGTGATGATGTGTGGAAATTCTTATTTATGAGATGATTTACGGATATATATGATATGATGCGATGGTAGTGATATGATGATGCTAATGAAATGGTGTTATGAGATGCTTAGAATAACAAATGTTATTATCCTAAATGATGATGTATGTGATGCAATGATATATTAATGCGATGATATGTATGCTTAATGAATTAAATGCTTATGTTCCTATTGTTTATGATTATAATGATTATGGAATGTTTTCGTTCATGCTATGTGATGATTTATGAAATGCAAATGAATGCTTATGTAATGCTATGAGATGTAATGTAATGGGTGAAATGCGATGTCATGAATGCACCTATTTAAAATGTCATGTGTATGTTTCCTATATGATATCCTTATGCAATATGCTAATGATTTGTGGATGTAGGATCGATGATGATGATGGTGATGATGATCAGCTGTCATAGTACCTTGTTAGCGTGGTTAGTAAGAAAAGAAGAAGTCATTTCAACAAGACGCAAGATAACACAAATGCAGATGATGATGATGATGATGATGATGATGATGATGATGATGATGATGATGATGATTACCTGCCAAGGAATTGGGATTTTCAAAGGGCCAAATTTTCTTATGTTTGATAACACACGTGGTATGATGCATCAAGGTATAGACAACCAGGATGGTGTGGTACTTAGTGTGATGGAATTTGACTCGACAATCAGATAGGAGTATTCCTGTTCACACCTGAAATACAAAAACCTTGCTAGGATGCACTTCAGAAATTTCAGACACCTCAAACCAAAACATGGAAAGGTAAACCTTTCTATGCAATAGTCAACAAGTTGTCCTAGACCTCTTCCGTACATACCTAACGAAGCAAGTATTCGCCAAGGTTATATTACAAGAACGTCCAACAAGCACATCAGACAAAAGATAATGATCATTGCCCCATTCCTATTTCTCTAAATCCTCTGCTTTGGGATATTATCGAGACGTCCTTGGAATGAGTGCAAATAAGATAAGTCAAAAGAAAAAGACCAAGTAAACAAACAAACTGATGCTCTTTAATACCACTAACAGAAAAGGGATGTGTTTTCTAAGGATGATAACCGAAACTTATTGCCAAAAGATAATGCCCATTGTAGGAAGGATTCATCCTAGGACATGTTAGTGGATGGCGACATGTCATTTCGTTTATCCAAAGTGTTTTTTTCTGATAAATAATGCCCCTTTTGTAGGAAGGATTCATCCTAGGACATGATGTTATCAGATGATTGATATGGGACCGTTTGGAAGATGTGTTACCGGTACAAAGAGATAACCAACTTGCTTATGCACTGACTTAGACTTAAGACTTGACGTTTTTGGGTTTAAACCTGCTAGACTTGTTTCCGATTGTTTCACCAAAGGTTGATGATGACAATTAGTTTATTATGGATGATGCTTATTGTGGGTGAAAGTGAAATGAGACAGATGAATTTTCTCAAATATTTGGATGTTTTTGATGTTTTTGCAATGTTTTGAGGTTGTTTTTGGTGTTTTTCGAGATTTTTACAAATGTTTTTATTTTTGATTTTTTAAATGTTTTTGGGATTTTCTGAGATTTTGACCAAGGAACTAACCTAAAGACCTATCTTAGGGGTCTCGAGGGCTGATCGACAAATGAGCCTTTCCTACGTTATACACGCAAAGACCACATAGTTCGACTGACGACTTGACCAATTTACAGATGATGATATACATGATGAAATGTCAGTTTATTATGACAGACTCCTATAGGACTGACCTAAATGTCTCGGGGGATGATCAAATATCAACCTTTCCTACGTTCAAGCTCAGAGATGATGTAGTTCGACCAGACGACTCTATTTTTTGGGTTTTTTGAATGACTTTTTAACCTATTTTTGGATTTTGATATGTTTTGATGTTTTTGGATTTTTTGGATTTTTTGATATTTTTGGCTTTTCTGATGTTTTGATGTTTTTGGATTTTTTGATTTAAGGACTTTAAGACCATACACGAATCTGATCCGATGCGAACGTGCCCCCAGCTTGATGCAGTAGACTACTCCGATAAAGGCAAGACAAACTGACCTTGAGGATGGGCCGAGTAGTACAAGGAGGGATCATGACACGAAAACATGACCAAGCTATGATTCAGATGCGAGTGGATGAGTGATGGATGGAGACCCAAATGTGATGGATGATGGAAGCGAAATGGATGGATGATGCAGATCAAGCCATAAAGATCCTGGTGGATGGAAAGTGCTTATTTACACATGGTGCCTGTTTGCCAGGTTTTCATCGAGGTACTTTCCCAAAGTGCCACCGATGTGGTTTTCACTAGAGGATGATTTTTTTTATCCTTTTTTTGATTTTTTTGTTGTCACCAAGACGCCTGTTTGCTAGGTTTTCGCCAAAGTAACCATTTTTTCAGGACTTTTTCTAATTTTTTGGATTTTTTGGTTCTATACCTTGAAAGATTTTAGGCATAAAACTTTTTGAGATGGGAGCTATTCATGGGCTCCTGCAGAGGTTTCCCTTCAGGTGTTGATAGCTGATATGCCCCTGATTTATAACTTGTTGTTATGACAAACGGTCCTAACCAATTAGGTTCGAACTTTCCTTTGTTGCTAGGGTTCAGGACATTCTTCTAATTTTCTTTTAAGACCAGTTCTCCGACTTGGAAAGTTATGCTTCTGATTTTCTTGTTGTAGGTCTGTTTGAGTCTATTTTGATAGACTTGCAGATTATTTAGAGCATCCATGTGTCTCTCATCCAGTAACTCCAGCTCATTTAGTCTTGATACCTGATGTTCCTCATCCGTGATGAGGTTTTGCAATGATATTCTGAGGGATGGGAGCTCGATCTCAATGGGGAGTACGACTTTTGATCCGTAGACCAAGGAGAAGGGGGTGGCACCAGTGGGTGTGTGGATGCTAGTTCGATAAGCCCAGAGGGTGGGATTAAGTTGCAAATGCCAGTCACGACCTGCGTCATTGACTATTTTCTTAAGGATTTTGAGGATGGTTTTGTTCGTAGCTTCTGCTTGGCCATTTCCTTGGGGATAGTACGGGGTGGAGAAGCGATGCTAGATTTTGAATTTCTCGCACAAGTCACGAACCTCCTGATTCTTGAAGGGTGTCCCATTATCTGAGATAATGGCTTGTGGAACACTGTAATGACATATGAGATAGTTCAGGATAAATTTTGAGATTTGCTTCCTAGTGATATACGTCATGGGTATGGCTTCCACCCACTTTGTGAAATACTTAGTTGCAATAATAATGAATTTATGGCCATTGGATGAGGTGGGTGTGATTTTGCCAATGAGATCGAGTCCCCACTGTAAGAAGGGCCATGGTGTGATGATCGGGTGAAGCTCTTGAGCTGGAGCATGGATGAGGTCCCCATGCTGCTGACATTGTAAACACCTTTTAGCATGATCATGTGCTTCTCTTTCCATTGTGGGCCAATAATACCCCATCCTCAGCAGTTTCTTGGCGATGGTCATTCCACTTGAGTGTGAACCACAAATACCGTTATGAACCTCGGTTAGAGTGGTTAATGCCTCCTCAGCATTTAGACAGCGTAGCAAGGTACCTTCTATGCTTCTACGGTATAAGCTATCACCTAGGATGACAAATCTTGATTCCTTTTTGATAAAGTTTTGTTTAAGGTTTGACGGGAGGTCGGGTATGACTCCTATGCGAAGATATGTGTAGATGTCATGGTACCAAGGATCGCCAGGATAGCGATTTCACACACGAATTTTGATTCCAGTACCTCGAATGCGGGAATGAGAAGTTTCTCAATCAAGAATTCGTATCTTGGGACATTGTTAGGGATATTCAACAAGGATCCAATTGTCGCCATCGCATCTGCTGCTCTGTTGTTGGTTCTAGGAATCTGCTCAAATGTTATGTCAATGAAGGATTCCTTTAGAGTTTCCACCAATTTCTTGTATAGAGTGAGCTTATCATCCTTAGTTTGATATTCATTATTGACCTGATTTATGATCAACTGAGAGTCTCCATACACCCTGAGAGCTATGATATTCCATTGCACTGCTATCTTGAGGCCTATAGTTAAAGCCTCGTTTTCTGCGATGTTGTTCGTGCAAGGAAATGCCAATTTGTATGACTTCGGTAGGCAGTCCCCTTGTGGAGTGATGAAGAAGACACCAGCTCATGATCCGTGTTGTGTATATGAGCCGTCGAAGTATAGTTTCCAGTTACCAGCGACATTGAGGTTAAAGATGGATTCATCTGGGAATTCTGAGACAAGAGGGTTCTCGAAATAAATGGGTGCTTCTGCTAGTTGATCTGCAATAACTTGACCCTTAATGGCTTTTCTTTCTACATACTCGATGTCATATTCTGATAATATCATTACCCATTTTTCCATTCTGCCTATGAGCATTGCCTTTGATAGGAGATACTTGAGGGGATCAATTTTCACGATGAGCTTGATCTTGTGTGCCAACATGTAGTGTCTGAATTTTTGGGATGCAAACACTACTGCGAGGAAAGCTTTCTCGATGAAGGAGTAATTTAGCTCATGATCGACCATTGTTCTGTTGATATAGTATATAGCCCTCTCTGTTCCGTTTTTATCATGTTGAGCAAGAAGAGCTCCAAGGGTTGATGTTGTTGCTGACACATATAAGATCAATGGCTTTCTCGGGATAGGTGGCATTAACATTGGTGGTGTCAGTAGATATTCCTTGATTTTGTTAAATGCCTCTTCGCACTTTGTATCCCATTTGTATACTACCCCCTTGTGGGGTAGGTGCGAATATGGGTTATGCTTGTCTACCAGTTGTGCTATGAACCGTCAGATGGATTGAAGTTGGCCCTGGAGGCCTCTTAGTTGTTTTAATGTCTTTGGTGCGTCCATCTCAAGGATTGCCTTTACTTTCGTCGGATCCACCTCGATACCCCTCATGGAGACTATGTATCCTAGCAATTTACCTGATTATACACCAAAGACGCACTTGTTGGGATTTAGTCTGACTTTGTATTCCTCCAGTCTGTCAAAGATAGCACTTAGGGTTGCTATATGATCTTGTCTCTTTATTGACTTAGCTAGAATGTCGTCGACATAGTCTTCGACTGTTTTATGAATCATGTCATGGAATATTAGTGTCATGGCCCTTTGATAGGTTGCTCCTGTGTTCTTTAGGCCGAATGGCATCATGTTCTAGCAGTAGGTCCCCCATGGACAAGTAAAAGCCATCTTATGTTGATCTTCTTTTGCTATCATGATCTAGTTATATCCTGAAAAGTCGTCCATTAGTGATAACATCTCATGTCTTGTTGTCATGTCTAGAATCATGTCAATATTGGGAAGTGGGAAATCATCCTTGGTACATGCCTTGTTCAAATCTCTAAAGTCCGTATAGATTCTGATGGCTCTGTCAAGTTTTGAAACAGGTACCAAATTTGACACCCATTCTGGATAATCAATTGGTCAGATAAATCCTGCATCTAATAGCTTTTTGAGCTCCATTTTGACTAATAAGGTGATTTGAGGATGCATTTTTCTAAGCTTTTGTTTGACCATCTTTGCTTCTGGATATATTGCTAAATGATGAACCACAGTCTCTGGATCTAGCCCTGGCATATCAACGTAACTCCATGCAAATTTTATTTGTCTTTCCTTTAGGAATGCTACTAGGAGTTCTTGCTCTTCTGTTAATAGTGATTCTACATAGAATGTGATATGCGGGGTCTCCTCTGTTCCTATGTTGACTGGATTGCACTTTTTGACCAATACTGCTGATTTCTCTTGATGAATAGCTCTTAAGGGAAGATTGAATCCTTCATCCTCGGGTGCCTCAGGGAGGTTTTCACCATTGGATACATCCTTTCTTTTTACTATTTTCTTGTCAAAGAGTGCCACAGTGTGGTTTTCACTGAAGGACTTTGATATGATTCTTAGTTTCTCACTTTTGCGACTGAAGGATTCAATCATTTCCCCGTAATAGGCATGTGTGTCCAACTCCATTATAAACCCTACCTTGTGATCTCCATCTGGAATGTTATCCCTCAATCCCATGAATTCTGAGAGCACTTCATCATTTTCGAATGTATCGAGAATTGGTGGTCCTCGTTGGTCATAGTCAGTCAGTTGGGGGTAGACTAAACGAATCTCATGATTTTGACTATCTGGTTCAAAGGATATGGTACTAATCATACACAGGGTGGTATCCTCGAATAACCTAGGTAGATTGGATAATGTATCTTCGTCATCCCTACTAATGTAGGGCTCAATTATAAAATTATGTGTGTCCCTACCTGTGACTATTGGTGAGTGTACTTGTACTAGCACTGGCTGAGGAGAGGTATTAACCGTTCTAACCAGAGGACTTCGGCCACGTATGGTTATTCTCGGAGTGGGACATCCAAGACCAAGATTTTTTATGGGTCGCGTCTCTGGCATGATGGGTATTATGAGCCCATTGTCATTTTGTCCCACTCTTTGATTTCAGTCATAGCCCATTGCAAGCATCATGTGTAGGCCCTTGCTCCTTTCGTCCATTGGTAAATTAGCCGCCGGTCTTTCATTTTGATACAACATGTGGGATGGATCTACTTCAATAACCTCATTGCCAAGGTCTCCCCATCTTGTGAATTCAAGAGGATTTTTAGGATAGGTTTGTGATGTGGAAGCTTGATTTTCTTGTGGACGTCCCCGTGATCCAGGAGATTGTGGTAACTCTCCTATCACAAAAGCATTGTTAGGGAGTTTGTAGCTTCCACAACCGTCCTCCTGGATGATGAGCTTGATATCGGAGATGGTGGGAATGGTGGGGATGGCGGGTGTCTTTGTCACAAAAGTGGACGTGAGAGTGGTGGGGTCGATGTATGGTGTGGATGGGCCCTCATCATTCTTTGGTACTTGGGGGATTTTGTAATACTTGGCCTCAAGATTCCTGCAATATGAAAACGGCTCAGGATCCCCATGGATGGTAACCTCTTGTCCATTATGTGTGAATTTCACACATTGGTGGAAGGTTGATGCTACGGCTTTCATCGCATGAATCCATGGGCGTCCCAAGAGGATATTGTATGGAAATTTGAGGTCCAAGACCTGACATGTGGTTTCCATGAGTGTTGGCCCTAATTGGATAGGGAGCTTAATTGTGCCCTAAGACACTCTTTCTTGGTCATCATATGCTGTTATCATGATGCCCTTTGCTTTGTCAATGGAACATTCTGATATTTTCAACTGCTTGATGAGGCTAAGAGAATAGATGTTCAAACCTGCACCTCCATCCACCAAGACCCTTTTGATTTTGCTCTTGTTGACAATGGCTTCTAAGTGAAGTGCACGGTTGTGAGATGGTTGGGTGGGGAAATCTTGGTCAGAGAATGTAAGGAGATTAGGCGTTATGATATTTCCAACCATAGCCTGGAATTGCTCTGCATCAAGATCTGCGGGAACAGTGGATGAGGCTAATGCTTCCTCAAGGATATTTTTATGCGTTGATGAGATTTTTACCAACTCCATGATGGAGATGTGTGCTAGCGTTCTTTTGAGTTGGTCTACAACATTGTAGCTATACGGAACGACTCTTGATGTAGGGACTCTATTTGGTTGGGATGATCCTGCAATGGTGACTTTGCCGCCTCTTGTGGTGACTCCACAATCTTCGACATGGGCGCCCTTGATAGTGATGACCATGTAGTCTTCATTTAGCGAGGCAACGACAGATTCATAGACATGATTTACATTTCCTTTCCCTTTATCACCTCTATTTCCTTTGTTTCCATGATTCGGCATCGGATTCATGTAGATTTTAAGGTCCTAATTTCCCATAGGTTCTTCCACGTTTATGATTTTCTTGTCAATGAGATATTGGATGATGTTTTTGAGTCTCATGCAATTGTTTGTGGTGTGACCTTTTATTTTATGAAATTCACAAAGTTGATTCTCGTTGTACCAAGGGGGTTTGACATTGGGTTCTTTGTAATTTTCGAATGTAGGAGGCTGGATGAGTTTTTTGGCAATCAACTTTTTCATTATGTCCTCCAATGGTTCCCCCAAAATGGCGTATTTACATTTTGGATAAGTTTTGCATTGGGGTGGTCCTCTTTGGTCATTTAGATTATTGATGGTGGGATTATTGGGTTGGTATGTTGTGTGATGAGTGTTTTGGCGTTGTGGTTGGATTTGCGGTGCGGGTGTATTTTGGTGTGGACCACTAATGACCACCTTGGCATCGACGACGCCATCATTAGTTATGTTCTTGTTTCTCACCCATGTACGAGGTTTATCATTGTAATTAGATGATGGGAAGTTTTTTTGCAGTTCGTGATATGATGTTGATTCCACGGGTTGAGTCACAAGGGCTCTTTCGATGCTAAGTGCCTTGGAGATTAATTGCTCATATGTGGTGATTCCCTAAACCTTGAGATGAAATGACAAGCGGCTCTCAAGGTTGGCTATGATCGTGCAGACTTGTTGTTGTTCTGGCATGGTCCACTTTCTCTGATTGGCCTTGGATCACCATCGTTGAAGAAATGAGGTGAAAGACTCATTCTTTCCTTGTTTCAAAGCTGATAGTTATTCGAGACTAACATCCATTACAATGTTACATGTGTAATTCCTAATGAATGTGTCTCTAATTTCTTTGAATGTTCTAATGCCTGAAGGTAAGCGAGAGAACCATTCTATAGCGGGACCTGCCAAGCTCCTAGGAATAGCCACATCAAATAAGTATCGTCATATGCGACCTCCATACAATGAACCTGGAATTCCCTGATGTGATCTTCAGGGTTTCCCATCCCTTGATACTTGTAAAATTTGGGGATTTCAAATCCCTTAGGGAATGGTTTCATTTCTAGGCCCCATCAAATGGATAGGGACACAAGTTGCTTTGCATTTTGGTTGTCCGCCCCGATTGAAGGTCGAGCACTTGTTGCGAAAGCAACTTGAGTTGTGTCGTTACATCATTCTGGGGATCAGGGGGTGGGATGAAAGTGTTTTGGGGTGTTTGAATTGTTGGTTGGATGGATGGGTTGGTCGGTGCGTTGTTTGATGGTATTTGCATGTTCTGTCGAGCGAAGTAGGCTTCTACTTTCTTTTGTATGAACAATGCATGTTGTTGTTGCGCTAGGATTTGTGCTTGTTGTTGCGCTTGTTGCTTCTCTAACAATGCTTGTTATTGGGCTTTCTGTTGTGCTTGTTGTTGTTCCAACAACACTTTTTGTTGGGTTGCTAATTCTGTTGCTTCTTGTTTCTCTTGGTATTGCCTCAATGCTTGTTGGTATGCCTGTAATTACGCTTCTTGTGCAAGAAGTTGTGCTTGTTCTTGTGCTTGTTGTGTTTGATATTGGGCTTGAGCTTGTACTGCTTGTGCTTGTGCAGCTTGTTGTTGTAATAAAAGTTGTGCTTGCGTGACTCTTTGTGCTTGTAATGCTTGTGCAGCTTGGGCGGCTTGTTGTTGTTGCTGTTGCAATAAAGCTTGGGCTTGTTGTGCTTGTTGCACTTGTAATGTGCCTTGTGTATTTTTGGCAGCTTGAGCGGCTTGTTGCATGACTTTTTGTTTCTGTACTTGTTGGTATCCTCTTTGGAAAGTAGGTTGCAATGCTACATCATATTGATTTGATGTGGTGAATGTTGGAGGTGGTGGAGGTGGTGGTGGATTTGGAATGGTAGTAGATGATGATGTTATGTTGATGTTTTGCATGTTGGGTAATGGTATTGATGTGATTGGTCCTTGTGAGACCATGCTTTGTGATGTTAGGGGTGTGTTTGATGATGTTTCCATTGCTTGTGTGTTTATCGTTTGTTGTTGCGATATCAACAATAAATTTTGAGTGTTTGGTGCAATGCTTTGATTGATGGTTGGGATGTAGGTTTGATTGATACTTGGTAGGGTAGGAAGCCCTAAACCAAGGAGTGGTGTGGATGATGATGCCAATGGTGGAAGAGGTAGAAATGTAAGGGGTGTGAGTTGTGAAAACTTCATGGTGTCGAATAAGCCCCCTAGTCCGAACGTATCTCCCTCTTCTTGTGAATTTGTGAGAAGAGGTGTTTGTGGTGTTGCGTGAAAGAATGATGATGATGGATCGTGATGGAATGTGCAAGGAACATTCTTGTGTAATGGGTTTTTGGGTATATTTTGTTCCAATGTGGTGCTTGCATCCAAACTTTGATTATTAACAAGGGGATGTGATTGAAGAGCATTGAGAAATGTGTTTCCCTTGTTGACATTGGGTTGGGTTGGAGCAAATGATGTTGTGATTTGCGGAATGTTTTGTGTGACATTTTGGGATGGGGGTGTAGATGAAATGGGGATGGTGGATGAAATTGGGGGAAATGATGTGTCCACGATAGTACTCACATCGAAATACGAAGGCAACTTGGCCCCTTGTTTTTCTAATTCAAGCATGTAAAACAAAGCGTTAAGTCTCATCATGATGTTGATGATTCTATGGTTGTTCGGATTTTGGAGCATTTCTGCCATTTCCTGGCAAGACATTCCGAAAGTGAGGTCCTCTCCTTGATTTTCTTCTTAGGGATGTTGCGATGATGAGAGGGTCAATGGGTTGCTTGATTCTGTTGGATTCATTTATGCTTTGGTTTGGCTAAGATCACTTGAAGCAGGTGTTTCTTTGTTGGCTTCCATACTCTTCTTGTATTGAGATCTTGTTTGGACAATAAAACAAGGATCAAGAATATGGGAGATGAATCTCTTGATTCTTTGGATTGATCTCTTATTTTATGTCCCAAAGTGAAAGCTTTAGGATGCTTTTGAGGATCAAAGGTGATGATATGATGATGATGTTATGGATGAATGATAAGGATGCTTTTGACTTTTGATCAATCTTGAATGAGACACTTAGGCTTTTAGGACTTTGGATTTTGATTTTGGATTTTGGATTTTGAGATTTTGTCCTTGACTTTGATTTTGCTTTTGATTTGGATTTTGAACAAAAAAAAGACCCTAAGATGTTGGATGATGATCTAAGGGATAGCTTTTTCCAAAGGATGATAATTTGAATATGTGTGAGGAGAAGGATGCATCTACCCACACCTATTCAAACAAGATGATTGTTTCACTAAGCATATGGAGAAGGATTCATCTACATACACTAAGCTAGAGAAGATGATTTTTTATAACTTGGACTAAGCATATGCAAAAGGATGCATTTACACATACCTAGCCAAAGGCGTTTTGATAAGATGTTTTCAAGGATTTTGTCTCAATGATTTGGATGATTTTTATTTTTCCATAAAGCCTAGTTTCAAGATTTTCCCAAAAGGTGATGATGAGATGGATTTTATTTTGATGTTTTGGATGGATGGATGAAAAGGATTTTGATAATGTTTTGATCCTAAGATGAACCTTAAAAGGACACTTTGTTTGCCTGGATCTAGGTATTGAAGAGCATGCAAATGCTTCCTAATGACCTTTGTAACCAAGAAATGATTTTATTTGAACATTCATTTTTGGATTTTCAATCAATGATTTATGTGTTTTGGGATTTGGAGTCTTCAACACATATGAAAGTTCATTTTGCTTAGCTTTGTGTAATGTCTTTATTTTACCAAAAACACTTTCTTCAATTAGGTTTTCAAACTAAGATGTCCTATGTCTTAATCTCTTCAAACCCCACAAGATATGTTATGTGGAAATTTAATGAACTTAAGGCAAAGGGTTTCCCTATTGTTTACTTAAGGAGACAAATTGAGATTTAATCCAATGTTTAGAAACTTCTAAGGATGTGAATCCCAAGGGAAAGCAATAACATATGGATTGAGTCAATGGTATTTGTATTCAAAAAGGTTTGAAATTTGGATGATGTTAAGTGTTTGTTTCCATGATTTTTTCGATCAAGCAATGCATTTTGTAACCCAAGAATAAGTACAATCCTATGGATGTGTAAGACAATATTTGTTGGATTCCCACTTGGACAAGTCCAGCTATGCTTATCACTAGCGGATGGTTAGATGCTTGACCCCACTAGCTCCCCTCCACGACACTCACTTATATGGGGCATCCAAGCATCAACACCTATGAAACTCCCATGGCATGCTTTCCATCTCTACTAGAAGACCGTAAAAATGTGGGGTGGCTTCAGAATGACTATTCTTGCACCAACAAATAGATTTAAGGATTTTGGAAAATTCTAGCACATGGGTTTTAGTAAGGACTTTCTGTTCATAGGAGTTGACCCAACGTGGCAAGAGTCCCCTTTCGGATCCATCTTGTCAGAGTCAACCGCATGATATTGGAATTTCTTCCAATATCCACATTTATATCCTGACTAGAAATACTCTTGGCTTTAGAGTGTTACCGGTTGAGTCATTCCCTTGGGTGAGTACTTTTTCCCCAAGGCAGGCCCTCTAGGATAAACAAAAGCGAATGAAGAACAATATTTTTAATTCAATCAATCCTTGTTGGCAACAAGGAGAGAGAATGTACGCAACAAAGTCCCCACTCACACTCACACAATAGTTTGTTCAATTTTAGGCCCAAATCAAAGTGTGGAGGTGATTGCTTTATCTTAACCCAAAGCCATAGAAAAGACCTTTTGATTCTCAAGATCACTAAAAAGCACGAGAGAAGCGCATACATCGTTTTCTAATGGCTTTAGTCTAAGTAAGCCCTCACAAAAAACACAACTACACTTGTTCTTTTTAGATCCTCAAAGCAATATGTGAGTTCATTTTAGAGCACCAAATCACAAGTGAAAGACATTTATTCAATTGTTTAATCCATAAACGAAATCTAGTAAGTTGTTGATCCTAAGATTCTTTTTAAACCTTTTGCAAGAAGTAAACAAAAAGGATCATTTTTAAACCCAAATGAAAGCTAGTGTTCTAAAGAAAGAAAAAGATGACAAATTCTTTAAAGAAGTGTTAAACAAACACTTAAGTGTTAAAAAACACTTTGATTAGACCCAATATCATCTCCATGCTTCTCCTTCCTTTGTGTTTGGATTCCAACCTACAAAGTGGAAAAACAATCAGATTCTAGAAAAACACAGAAGTTAAAAAAAAGAAAACAGTAGATAAATAAATCATGAACCAAAAGCACGTGCTAAAAAATTAAGTTCTCCCTTTTTCTGTCTTCCAGCGTCACAACTCGTGAAGGCGTCACTATTTTTTTCTTCCAGCGGTGCTCTTACAACGCCGCTTACTAGTCAGCGGCGCTCTATGTCGAGATAGAGAGCACGATTGTGTCGCTCTTTTTTCCTAGCATTGCAGTTCTTGAAAGCGTCAGAGTTTTAAATTTTTTGAAAACTTGTGCAGATCGGTGAGTCCAGTGGCGCAATTTAAAATTTGAAATTTTTGGCGGGATGAGTCCAGCGGTGCTAAAATAGCAACGTTGACGAGCCTGCGGTGCTAAAACAGCGACGCTGACGAGCCCGCAACGCGAAAACAGCGACGCTGATGAGCCCGTGTTGGAATTTCCTATGTGTGCAGAAAAGCGCAAAATTTTCGTGAAAATGTTGGAATTTATGACTTCAAGCCCTCCTTCTAGCGCCAAATGTGCAAACCCTTTTCCTAGTACTTGCAAAACAACATCAATAAACGAGTTAGACAAGGAATTACAAGCTAAAAGAAGGATTCCCCATGAAATCCATTTACAAATCAAACTAGGAATGAAAATAAGCAAGAACACAAAGAAAATGATAGAAACTAGATTCAATCCTTTTTCAAATAGCAAACACTTGATCCCATGGGGGAACTGGTGCCAATTTGATGTGAAAATTGGCCCTTTCCCAATTCCTATGATGCAAGATTCAAATGTTGAAGAGATTGATCCACTTTGTTGATGAAATGTGAAGACTCCAAGCCAAAATCTACAAAACCTAACTATGACTCAATGATAATGGATGAAACTCAAGAGATATTTGAGCATGGTAACTTTGCTTGGAATGTGGATGATAAAATTTGCTAATAATTTGAGCATAGTAAGTCTACTCAAATTGTGGATGATAAAATGAGGAGAGGAGCTCTTCATTTATAGGATTTCAAGATGGATGAATGCCCAAATTTGAGCAATGTGGGACTAACATTCATCCAATGATATGGTGCCACTTGTCAAGTTATGAATGGATAATGGTTGTGCAAGATTTGGGGTTTGTGCCAATAAATGCCAATATTTGAAATTCAAATTTGTTGAAATGACATGTAAGAGGGAAGGAAAAATGCAATAAATGCCACTTGGCTCAAGGCAAAGGACATGTAAGAGGTTTTAAATGCCTTGTTGGATGTACATGTTGACTTGGAATTTTTGAATTCAAATTGAGAGAATATTCCAAAAGATGCCTTGTGAGGAAAATAGGGATTTAATAAATGAATTAAATCTATTTTCATGTGCAACTTGCATTATCTAGAGGATGTGACATGAGATTAGATTAAATTAATCAAGGGTTAATTAATTTAACATGAGATTAGATGATGTGACTTATTTGACTTAATTTATGGATTTATTTAAATCAGATAAGAGAAGAATATGATAAAAGGCTAATTAAATAAAGATTTTGATTTATTTAATTAAAAGGGATGGTGTCAGATTAAATCAAATAAGGTTTTAATTTATTTAATTTAATGGACAGACTTTGGAGATTTAATCAAATAAATTAATTATTTAATTAAATAGGGATAATTAGATCTAATGGGTTGATTTAATTAACAAGAGAGAGTGACTTAATTAGATAAAATGATTTATTTAATTAAGAGATGAATATTGATGAATTTAATCAGATAAGGGGATTTGACTAAATGGTTAGACCGAGGGATGATTTAGGAAGAAACGATGTTAGTAAGTCGGGATCAGGTGCATGATGTCAATCAGTATATTTTCGATGTCTACACTTGTAACCTAGGGTTTCTTAGGTACAAAATTCCCTCTCATTCTTCTTCATCTCTCTTCTATTTTATTTCACCTTTTCAATTTTAAAAACTTTTTATTTCATACAATTATTTCAAACCATTTGGTTTAACCAAAATGGGTGATTATAAGTGTAGAGGAGGGGGACCAACCACACCAAGGCTCCAAGTCATAGAGAGCCAAGAGTGGAAGGTTTCCTTGGTCTACCTTAGATTGGAAAAGTGTTTAACGTCAAGGATAGAGAATGAAGTTATCACTCTACTAACTCAAAAGTCTTGATGGTGCTAAATAAGTAGGTTTCTGGAACTTGAATTGTACCTTAGACAACTCTTTGCCAAAGGACAACAACAAGGGTCATGGACAACAGTGTAGCATCCTGGCGTCTCACAGGGGTGCTGGCGTTCATATAGATAGAAAGTACAAAAGTATAGTAGAAGGTACAAAAACCTACTAATGGCTTAGCGGTTGCGGTTTCAAGTACTAACTAAGATGATAGCTAATAGAATAAGTAAAATATCTAGAAAGATGATGTAGGAATGACAAAATTAAAAGGTGGTGAAGATTAACTTATGAGGAGTCTAGTTTTCCAACAAGCTCCACACAAACATGTACCTACACATAGTCAAGAGAGTAAAAATGTTGGGGTTGTATAGGGGTTTTCCACAGTCGAACCCTCGCTTTGGTGTTTCCACCTCCACAGACAACCAAATAGAGAAATAGATAGAAATATGATAAAGGAAATGATGTTGGAAGGGAAATGAAACTGAATACTACAAGAGGCACTGCACTACTTAGATCCAACAACAAAGAAAAAAAAAGCGTTACCACCCTCGACCAAAGGCACTCAAGGCCAATGAGAGAGGAATGCAAGCCCACAACAATGGTAGAGTCGACACAGCTGCAACAACACCAAAAGAAATCTCACTAGACACCAAGCTACAACTTATGTGGTAGATGTGTAGGATGTTGTGATTGTTGGATTTGTGATACTAATAGTGCAACAAGTAGCAAAAGTATGGAGCAAGAATTTCCAAGAACGTGAAGCAAGATTGAGCAAGAATGTAGAAATGTGAAGAAGATGGATTGAATGAGAAAGATAGCCATTTGAAGATGAAATTTGGGAGGGAAAGAGTCGTTCAAAGGTTGGTAGGAACTCCTAGGGGCAATAAGTTTCATCGCCAATGGAGAACATAACACCTCTACAAATTCCAAAGACAGGCATCATGTCAGGATGGTAGCACGCCGCACAAACTTCCACATGTCGCGTGCCGCACGCACGTCCCCGATAGAAATTCCCCTACCAACACTAAAAAAATTGCCAAGTGGAAGGGGTATGGAATGAGGACGTGGATTTATTTAGTCAAATTTTATTTTTGTAAGGTGGAGGATGTAAAAGGGGAATTTGCAAAAGGGGTGCAAATTCGCTCCTATACAATAAGTAATATAGGTTATGCAAACAAAGATAGTACATCAATATTGTTGATATTCCAAGGATTCAAAAATAAGTTGGACTAAAAGATAGATACATAAATATCACCTACAATTACAATAAGTAAAAATTGAATGGACATTTATGATTCAAATTATTATATTTATATAATGACACTTAAACAACCAATTAAATACATCAAACACATGCACATGACCTATGACTAGTTCTAATCTATGTGTATTCTCAAAAGATATGGTACAATGGCCTCATATCCATAATCTATTGCTCTCTCTCAAATGATACTCTCTCTCTAAATGAGAGGGGGAACTATTGTTACATCTTCCTAATGATCACAAAAATAGTAGTCAGTCCATAAGCTCAATTAAATACCATTAATCATTAATTAACAATAATCCATATTATAACCTATGATAAATAAATAAATCAATACATCATGGAATCAATATATGTTTAAATGATCTTATAAATCATACATTGCAATCAAGTTAGCATAATTGAAATGTAGGAAAAAGGGTTGCACCAAAAATGATACAGTGAAAAGGGAAACACCTTTAGAGATTTATACTTTTTATGGTTTGGCACCTTTTTCCAATTTCATTAAATGTGTGGAGATGGAAATGGTATGATTGTGGAGGTTTGATGAACTTGGACAAGGTATGTGATTGACTTACAACCTAAAAGGTGAGTTAACCAGCCCTTGACCGAATCCTAGGATGAGTTTAGAGAGAAATGCAATGTAATGACTATGATAATGATGCAAATACAATAAACACAAAAAGTCACAGAAAAATTCAAACAAAAGAAATGGATAGAGCATAACACTATGCACCTATCCTATAAATTTGGAACCAACCAAAATAGGAGGACTAATTCTCCATATGGCATATGTGTCCTTGTAGTGATATTTCAAATCTATTTTTGTAGTCCTCTAATGCCAAATCAGAGCTTCTCGATTCCGCTAAAAAAATTATCAAATCATTGCCAGATATTTTTGTAGGAAATTTTTTGTGGCTTGTCAAGGTGTAGGGTTTGAATTGTAACAATGGAAAATAGATCTTCAAGCTTCCTTCAATCTCCTTTAAACTTGAAACCTACACATTCAAAGAGAGAGGAAGAGTTGTGTCATTTAGGGGCTTTCCTTAGTCAAACCCCGTCTTAGTGTTTTCACTTCCATAATGGCAATGAAAATGATAGAAAACATAAATGATAGGAAGGAATGATGAATCAACAAAGTGTTGCAACTCACCACCCTTCAATGGCTTCCTTGAAGGACTGAAGTCATGCACATCTCCTCATGGTTTGGATCTTGCTTTTCTAATTTTCTTGAATTGCTTGGAGACCTACAAAGAGGTTAGCCTTCACAAATAATGATAACATGAACATACATAGACTCACATATGATTTGACATGATGCTTGGGTCTTGAATTACTGCAATAAATCACTAAAATGTTGCTCTTGAATGCTTTTGACAATAATTCTTTCTCTTAATGTTCTCTTCTTGCTTGATAGATTTGAAATGATGCAATAACTAGGCATTTATATGTAATTATTCTAATTTCCACAAATTAAATCTCGACAACCAACTTTGGACATTTGAATTTTAAATAATAAAGTTCCAACACCGACATATTTAAATTTGGAGCTAAAATAGGGGGCATTTACACCCTAAAGGGACTCATTCGCCATTGGGCATATGTGTCTCAGACCTATTTTTTAGAAATTAAGTTGTCGGGGGAAAAGTATTAGATGAATGCATTTGTTTTTCGCTTGCAATTTATCGATAATTATTAAAAATGGTCCATGAAAGGCATACTTTAGGAAATTGGGGGTTCAATTAGGTCCAATAATTTAAGGGGGAGCAAAACATGGTGTGAAATTGTCAAATGTGACAATTTACAACGCTACACCAATAAATTGTAGGAAATATAAAAAGTATAACAAACATGAAAATATTCTATGGAATATTACTAATTAAACATACATCAAAAGAAGCATTTATAGCCATGCATCTAATCAAAAAATTAAATTACTTTAAAATTTCATCTTATTTGTATAACCAAAAAATAGGTTGTGACATTTAGTGTACTAATCAACACCCATTTTTGAACTTATTAATCACATGTTACTCCTAATCATTATACATTAGCCACATGTATCTCAATTCTTATTTTTGAGCATTCTCCCACATTCCATTAACATGTTATGTGACCTAATCCTTAGGTTGGATTACACAACATGACATATACCACTTTTTTAAATTCATTTTTTTTCTTTTGAGCTAACCTTTTAGGACATGAAGTTTTTTAATTGATTGGATTGCACACCAAATATTAAGTTATGTGTCTTATATCATGTATTTAAGGGCATCATCCTAGTTCATTAGGATTGCCATTTATTAGAAAAAAAACATTCACATGAAAACTCAATCATAGTCACATTAATATCAATATTAGTCTTAGATTTTTCTTAATTATATTAGCTACATCAACACTTCATATTTTCTTGGAATATTTTTATCTTTCTATGTTCCACCAAGTTTCCTGGACAGGGGGGCACATTTCAGGGATATATTTTTTAGGCCATTTTTTAGGATGAAAAAGGGGATGACTATATAAAAGATATGTTTTTTTAAATACAAGGAAATTTCAAATATTTACAAGATAAAAATGATATGGAATTTATCACATTGATATTTACATTATAGAATCTTTAATACAAAATAATAGAGTTCACATGAGAGTCAATCAAATTAATATGTAATTACTTTCATAATTCATTATTAATATCCATACGATATAAAAATAGAAATAGTAACACAACGAAATTCCCAAAGACTACAAGTTTGCACTATAAATGTCAAAATGAAAAAGAAAAAATTATAGTGATAGAAAGTATGCGACTACCTCCCATTGGCATTTGCCAACACTACATCAAAACTAGAGTCTCAATTTGAGTCACTACCATTATAAGGGGTTGCATCATCTAATAAAACTCCAACCAATCCCTCCTATGTCTCCTCCTCATCAATCTAGGTGGTGTCCTCTAGATCAACATCCCACTATAAAATTGGAGTTTGTCAATACTTCAAAGTCTAATGGTCCTAGAGTCACAAAGTACTATGCATTCCCAACAACTTTATTGTTTGTTTAAAGATTAGATTATTCCTCTTGATAGAGTGAATGAATTTGTATATGGACCAATTATGTATGCAACAAAGGAACTAGCAACCTATCAAAGAAGAAAAATAACAAGTATCCTCAACTTTGGTGTATCCTTCCAGTGTCATGTCTTTCATCCAATAGGATCACTTTGAGCTAATGTTGCTCTATGTATCTTCACCTCTAGTTTGTTGAATGTTGGACCAAAAAGATTAGAAAAGGAACGTGACTATGTTTGAAGTAAATTCAACTACTCAATGGAATACATCTTTTGAAGGGCCTTCATTAACCCTTATTTCACCTCTTCATCATCACAAGGAGACAACCTACCAACATTTGGTGCATACCATTTGGGATTTAAAGAAAAGGTTTCCATATGAAGCAAGGTATTCATAGTGTTCCATTATCACATCACAATGGACTTAATATGTTTCTCATATAACCCAAATCAAGATCCCTATTACAACTTGCTCACTTCATTTTCCAAGCATGTTGTCAAATATCTCATAAATCTCTCCAAGAATAAGAGAGTTTGTATCAACATATATAATGACATCCAAAATGGGTGAAATGAAGGAGAAAATATATTTGCAAACAAAAAATTTAAATTTAGACAAGTTAGAAAATAAAAATAAAAAATGTAATAATAAAATCAACAATTAAATTATAAATTATAAATTTATTAATAAAATCAATGTTATTAAAATCAATAATTTCTTACCTCACAATGGACCACCAATCATCATTAATATTTTTTTGTTTAATGATATTTCCTTTCATAGTGTTTGTAGTAGACCATCTACTCCACTTTGAATTAACTATCATCAACTATAGAGCCTCTTGCACATCACTCATCCTCTCCAACAAAATAAAATAAATGGCACACCTTATCACAACATATTTGATGAATTCCTTCTTTGAAATGCCTTGAACAGAGCAAGTGAGGTGTGGTGGTTGCAAATAAGTATCTAAACATCTCTAGCTTCTATCACTACCTATTACATCCAATCTATCATCTCTATGTCTTTCAATATGTTCAGCATATGAACACAAGATGGGGTCCAAAAGGTGTGCTTATAAGCACCCTCCACCATCAAGCTATCTAACTTGTACACAAATTTCAAATCAATGACCACCTATACAACGTTTGAGGCCCCAACCTCATCTATGACATCTCTCAAATATAAAACTAGAATTATGCATCAGTGTGCCCTAAAAAAAATTAATAACTCTAAGAAAATAAGAGTCAACTAAATAAAAGACTATGATGTTAATAAGTAGCCAATGTTTAATATTAATCCACCCATCAATGATAATAGAGCAACTCCTCCTAATCCAACTATGATGCATGTCCTCCACAACAAAATCATCTTGAAATATTCTTTGTCAAAGAGGGTAGTGTGTTTATGTTCTCTAGGGGGGTGAATGAGGGACCAACAAAAGCTACATCTTTGAACATTTGTTTGAAGTAAGGAGAATGTGCTACATGGAATATGATAAGGAGAATGTGCTACATGGAATATGATAACATGGGTATAGAAAAATTTGGCAATGGAAGACCCTGTCACATCTCATTCATGCACATTGAACAAACTTTCCATTGTCCCTAGTTACTCACTAGTAATAGTCTTTATCTTCCCTCTTGTGGAAACATCACCACTACCACTACCAACCATAGAAGGCATATGTATAGTTAATTATGTGGATTGTGTTGACATTGACAACCTCTTAGACCTTAATTCCACCTATGTATGCAATCTATGAACCTCTACCCTCTCATCCTCCTTTATCTCTTCACAAATCTTCACCCCTTGTCCTGTATAGCCTAATAGATGACAATACACTCTTTTATAAATCCTTCTAAAACTAATTTTTACAAATGTGACACAACCACACTTTAGTACCCCTTGGTTTTTTCTTTTTATTTTTGTTTAGGATTGTAACAAATTGAAGAAGAGGTTTTTGGAATTAAAGGGTCCTTTTGCATTAGGTTTTAAACTTCAAAAGGGAAATCAAATGGATTATTTGGTTGTCCCTCTTTACCCATAGCACTCTCACACCCTAACAAACCCCCAAGTGAGCTTGTAACTCTCATATTTTGGTTTTTATTTTTCTTCCATCTCATCATGACCACTACTCTCACTATTGTTACTCATGTTGTTTTGTTTTGTAAAAATAATATGCAAGTGGGATTTGTAAACTAAAAATAGAAAGAAAAAAAAATCATACATTTCATCCTTTAAACTTTGAAAAAAAACCCAAATGGAAGATTAACATACTTGTTTCACTTCTCTTGCTAGTTTCTACCTCACTCCTCACTACTTGTGCTAACCAATGCTAGTTTTTCCAATTGCACCTTCAAACCATGTTGGCTTGCCTTTCCAACTTGGCTGCAATTTTTTTTACATGTAGAAATGAACAAATATTAGATATGGAGTCCTCTTTTTGGTATGTTAGAGCTTAGAGGGGTGTGGGCGCCCATAAACAAGACATAAAAATGTTTTTTTCCTAAAACCTATGACTCTTTTTTTAATACTATAGGCATAGGGGACGACTGGTCATTCCACCACCCATCCCCTTCCCATCTTCGTGTCCCCAAGATGTTTCAACTTTTTTTTCAAATGGGGGTGACTAGGAAACGTCCTCAAGTCATCCCCACATCCCTAGGACATCCTCGATGTGGGTATGCATAAAAAAATCCAACAAACACGACCCCAAGGAATATAATTATCCTCGTATAACTACTAAGAGACTTAATTGCTATAAAGTAAGTCGACAATTTTCCCTTTATCCTACAATAAACCCCACCATACTTTTTAGTACAATCTCTTATTTGATGATAAGTATAAAGGGGGCAAGTATGCTGCATAAAGTCAAACTAGGACATGTAGTCCAAAACTAGATTGTCTAGTGCAATTTTATCCTCAACAACATATCTTTGAAATATTTTTGTCTTAAGTTTCTATTTTTTGTTTCCAAATTAGATCTTAGATTTCAATCTTCAACATAAATCATTTAACAAAATGAAAATAAAATTCAATTAAAAATCTAAATAATCTTCTTATTTTCTTTAAACAATTTTATTTCTTAAACACAATTTATTTTATAATAAATCTTTTCAATCTTTTATTTCAATCTCAATTTTATACCTTATTGCGTGAAAAAAGCATTTTATAACCTTCACTAAAACTTCATTTTGAAATATGAGGCACTTAATTTCTCCTCCAATAGAATGAAGTCAATATAAATCACAATTGAAAAATGAGGCACTTAATTTCTCCTCGAATAGAGTGAAGTCGATATAAATCACAATGTGCTGGTTGAAGGTTGAAGACATTGAAAGCACCGAAACATAAAGATATTTCAGATCCAATTTTATTAAATATCATTTTCTTAAATTAAAGATAGTGGATTCCAAAAGCACGAAGAAATTTAACCACATATTCATAGGTATCATATTACCATAGATACAAGATTCGAAACCCCAGATAGTGGATTCCAGCACACAGTTCAAAAGAATCTCCAGTGTTAAAAACCATGCAGGAATACCTAGTCTTTGGAGCCCATGTTCTCGAGTGGAATAGCAGTCATCTTTAGATTTGTATTGCTTCGATTGTGCCAAGAATCTTATCTAGTGCTCTGGAATCCTGACTAGTTATAAGTCGTCCTTTTTCTGATCTTAATATAATTGGGTGTTGTAGATACCATTTTAATAGTGGAAGGCTATAAATTTATCAATACTCACAGACATATTTGGCCTGTAATTGACTAGCCTCTGAGCAATGGATGCTACCTCCTATCTTAGGCTCCTATTTCTTCTCATGGCAGCTCTTCTGCTGCTGGTCTTTGCTAGGACATGGGTTCGTTTGCCTTCTCTTAACCCTGAGGATTGTTCTGAATTTGGGTCTCCGTGTACGTTAAAGCAAAGACTCCAATTGGGTAGAACTGGTGGTTTCATAGAGAAAAACAAGCCCCCAAAGTTCCAGAAGCCTGACCATGAGAATGAAGTTGTAAAACATCCTCTAGATCCTCTTACCATTCAGGAGATTAAGAAAGTTCAGGAGATTATCAGCAAGTCGTCGGCTTTTAATCATGTTAAGTTTTCACTTAACTCACTGGTCTTGGAAGAGCCGCCGAAAGAAGAAGTCTTGGCTTGGAAGGCAGGCAAAAACTTTCCTAGCAGGAAGGCTTCAGTTATTGCTCAGGCCGACGGGTATTTCCATAAAATGGTTGTAGACCTAGTTTTAGGTCAGATTGTAACTAATGATGTCAGTCATGCAGCTGGGTATCCTACTATGACAGTAGAGGACATGGTATCAAGTGTTAGAGTGCCTCTGAAGAACAAACAGTTTGTAGATATCGTCAACAAGAGGGGAGTCAATGTGAGTGATGTTTCCTGTGTGCCCATTTCCTTGGGATGGTTTGGTGAGGCTGAAGAGGGCAGGAGGCTGGTTAAAGTCCAGTGTTATTCAATGGCAGGAACTGTGAACTTCTATATGAGACCAATTGAGGGTCTCACGGTTCTTGTTGATATGGATATGAAAAAGATTCTGAAGATCACAGACAGTGGGAAAGATATACCCCTGCCAAAAGGAGAGAATACAGACTATAGACTTTCTGTACAAAAGTACCCTCTGTTACCCCCTCTGAATCCTATCTCCATTGAGCAGCCCAAGGGACCAAGTTTTAAGGTTGATGGACATCAGGTCAAGTGGGGAAGTTGGGAATTCCATGTGAAACCTGACCCTCGTGCAGGAGTGATAATATCAGAAGCAAAAGTCAAGGATCCAGACACAGGAAAGATGAGACGGGTCTTGTACAAGGGTTTTACCTCTGAGCTATTTGTGCCTTACATGGATCCTAGTGATGCTTGGTACTTTAAAACCTATATGGATGCAGGCGAATATGGATTTGGATTGAATACCATGTCGCTTGAGCCCCTTAATGACTGTCCAAGGAATGCCTACTACATGGATGGAGTGTTTGCTAGTGCAGATGGCAAACCTTATGTAAGGCCTAACATGGTCTGCATATTTGAAAGATATGCTGGGGATATTTCTTGGCGTCACACGGAATGCCCAATCTCAGGCATGGAGGTAGGTTTTCTTGTCTTCATTGTTTTTATTTGCAAGTTTGCACTGCGTTCTGCTAAGCAATACTACTAAGAATAAATTGCACTATGCCCTATCGTCGTTAGGATTTGTGTTTCTAATTAAGGTACAGGAAGAGTTACTTTAAAAAAATCAAAACAATTTAGTTTTTATGAAAACAATCTAGTTTGCTTGCTCAGATGGTCTTGGAAGCACAAGGAATTCATTGAGATCATGCAGATGCAAATTGCATATTCTAGGCAATGTGCAGAAGAGAAACATCCCATTTTCTTGCCCTGCTATTCGTTATCTGAGATTTCTCAAAGGGCCTTCATGGTATTCAGTCAGTTTTTCCTTTCCAATTTTTGAAATGATTGGAGTGAAAATAACTCAATCCATTTTACCTGTTGGTGAAGGTTCAGAGGGGATTAATCTGAAGTATTATTTTATCTGAAAAAAACTGGTGAAGGTTTTCAAAAGGGGTCAATCTTGAGTGTTGTCTTATCCATTAGTTCTCTGCTTTTTATCAGCCACATGTGATACGCACCTCACAAAATGTTAGTGTAAGCAGAAGTTTTAGGATCCATCTTATTTAGGGCATCAGTCTGTTGTTTGTAGTCTACTGTTCTATAGGAATCTTGCTTGTTTTAAGACAGTCTGGATTTTTGGATCTTCACGTGATTAGAAGGTGATTTAGGTTTTTCAAATATCTGCATTGAAAATAGTTACTTAGTTTAAACTAGCTTATGTTTTATTCATATATGTTCCTCTAATCTAGAAAGAGAAAAAAACTAAGTGTATGAAGGTTGTTGCTTGGAAGTTAGTACTCAGCGATTAATTTCTTTGGTGCTTGGTAAGTAAGAGATTGTTGGAGAAAAAGATTTTTTATTTTGTTGGCACTGGAATTGATTTTCTCGTGCAATTTCATTATCTGTAGATCAGAGAATCCAGACCAAAGGTGACATTGGTAGTCCGCATGTCAGCATCTGTTGCAAATTATGATTATATTGTGGATTGGGAATTTCAGACTGATGGTCTTATCCGAATCAAGGTTTGTAAATAAGAAATCTTTCTTCAGAGAAGCCTATTGGCAAGTTGGTTCTGATCAGTATTTCGCAGGAAGCCTTTGTAATCTGGAAGTAAGTAAGAAGACAGGGTCCTGATTGAAATTTAATTTGTGATACAGGTTGGACTAAGCGGAATTCTGATGGTCAAAGGAACAAAATATGAGAATGTGGACCAGATTGACTCTAATACTGAACTCCATGGAACTTTGCTTGCAGAAAATGTAATTGGTGTCATCCATGACCATTATGTTACATTCCACTTAGACATGGATATTGATGGCACAGACAACTCCTTTGTTGAGGTCAAGATGGCCAAGAAAACAGTGGAGAATGGACCAACGCCACGAAAAAGTTTCTGGACAGCAGAGAGACACATTGCCCAAACAGAGAAGGATGCCCAAATCCAGTTGAGCCTCTACAATCCATCTGAGTTTCATATGATTAATCCATCAAAGAAGACAAAGGTTGGCAATCCAGTAGGATACAAAGTTGTCCCTGGAGGCACAGCTGCAAGCTTGCTTGATCACAACGATCCTCCACAACTTCGAGGGGCCTTCACCAACAACCAGGTTTGAAATTCGATGACTCTTTTTTCTGGTTTGAAGCTTCTTAAAACTCACACACGATGGGCTACACAGCATACCACAGACTTCCTTACACTTAGATGCCCTGTTTGAGCGTTGTCTTATCTTTAAAACTCACTTGAGACTTGTGCCTGGTCTCATCCCTTTGACTTTCTTGCCATTTGGATGGGCTAAACCATATCAAGCGTGGAACTTTCGTGAACCATCTAAAACCCTAGCGATCCCACTGGTAATCCGTATAACGAAACCTGGTGGGTAGCAACGGCTTTGGATTGAATATTCTCTTCATTGCTGAAGTCAAGGTTGAATGTAGTCTTCCAAACTGTTTCAGGTAAATTCACCGTCAACAAATTCACTTCCAACAATTCAGCATCAACAATTCATCACAAATTCATCTCGTCGAAAATTCACCGCCATGAATTGCTGGTGAATTATTGACGGTGAATTTTCCACGAGATGAATTTGTCATGACGATGAATTGTTGACGGTGAATTTTCGTAGAGCCCTTCCAAACATGTCAATTACAAATTTTCAGCTGAAATTTCCTGAACGCATTTTTAACAAGTCTACTTTTTGGGCCTTCCAGAATCTAGAATCATGGCTTTACATTACAACTTACTGATGTGATTATAGATCGTTGGTTAAAAGGTTCCTGAAAACTTTGTATAGCATTCAGGGGTACTATAAGTATATCTATCAAAGCATTGTAATTCTTGAACATTCATGTCTGACTGCATTTTAATGAACAAATTTCTTCCATCAGATATGGGTCACTCCATACAATCGAAGTGAACAATGGGCTGGTGGGCTGTATACATATCAAAGCAAAGGAGATGACACACTGGCTGTATGGTCTAACAGGTGAGTACGAATCCCTTTATAAGTTTTCATAAATCAATTTGTTCAGGGGAATTATGATTGCATTGGTTTTATACATTGAACTTGCTTAAAGAGTATTGAGTACTCTTTTTCTCAGATCTATGAACATCTTTTAATTTCTAAGGAAAACTTGTTTCAATCTAACTTGAGATGGGAACTTGAACTAAATACACCAATTATGCTGGTATAAAGCTCTCATGAAACTTGTTCTTATGTCTCAGGGACCGCCCAATTGAGAAAAAAGACATTGTGCTTTGGTACACATTGGGCTTCCATCATCTTCCCTGCCAAGAGGACTACCCAATCATGCCAACAGTCTCATCCAGCTTTGATCTCAAACCAGTAAATTTCTTCGAAAGCAATCCTATCCTGAGGACCGCACCAATGACAGAGAAAGATCTCCCAATGTGTGCTGCTTCAGCTGAATGAACATCTGCACCATTCCAGCAAGTTTCCAAACTTACTTACCAGTTGAAATTAGCTTAAGTGAGCCAAGTAAACCATCTCAATCTGTAAAATAAACAACACATGCATAGTAGAAGAGTTCAGCAGTATAAAATTAGAACTTTTCTTTTTAAAAATTTAGGAGTGTTTAAGGCATACCAGGGTAAGACTGTCATTCACCTAGAGCAGGGCTATCAATGTATAAAATTTACAGGTGCCTTACACCTTTTATCTAAAAAGAATATGAATATATAAATGGGTTATTCAGTAACTGACCTGTTGGAAGCATAACTAATGTTTAAATAGGTTGGACCAGTGGTTGAATTATGTATTGGGTCGAACAATGTGATCAGGAATAAAATGTAACTCGTAATTAAATTACTCGGCCTCATGTGTATAGGGTGTAGACCTCACACAGTGGAGATATCTTGGAGTGACTTTTTTAAGGATTATTTTATGGTGTAATTTTATTTTTATTTTTAATTCTGAGTATAAGAATAAAAATTGGGTAACGAGAGAGGATTGTTGAAGATAATAGAAAATGACATCAATATATTACAGTTAAAAAATACAAATAATAATCATATTATTGAGTTCATATAAATTTTACAATGAATTGTGCAAATGTTTATAAAGCATTATATTGTCATAATTTCTCCCAAAACTTCTTAGACTACTTTACAAGAATCAACTCTCAACTAATTATTTATTAAACCTAACACTAAGTGTCTTTATTAGAATATGTGAACTTTAACTTTCCAACACTCCCTATTAAGGTTTACATTAAAAAAAGAGAGGAAAGAATGGAAACACTATAACAATCCATTTGGAAATCTACAAAAGCATCTCTAACAAATCTCTTTGCTCATCTAAAACACCCCAAACCACTCATCCCCGAGGAAAAGTCTTGATTGACTACAACTCTCCTTAAAAAGCCTTGAACTACTTGTGTCTAGGTAAATGTCCTTGTTGACAACCAAAGCTCCTTAGAATACCCCAAATTGCCCTTGCCCAAGAAAATGTCTTGATTGTCCAATCATACCTATGAATTGAGACATACTTGACTATTCACAAGTACACCACCCTTCTTGTGAAATAGGACACACTCAATTATCCACAAGAGAAAACACCAATTGTGAATTAGAACTTACTCAACTATCCACAATAATACTCCTCCCTTTGTGGATCGAGACATACTCAATTATCCACAAATCATAAAATTGTTGAGATCCCCCTTGCTCCATGAATGAACATACAAAAAATGGGTGTTTCTAATGCAAGGTACCATCTTTGAGCAAGAAGATAGTTTGAGATGATAATATTCCTCCAGCCTCTAGTGGCTCCAACCTCCAATATAACCCTATTACAATTTATCCATTTAATATTGTTTCTAAGTCTTTAGATGCATCATTAGACGTAGCAAAGATGGTTGTGAAAAGTCCAAGTATAAGACAATATAAAAAAATCATTTTAAGGTGTTGTACTCAACCAAAATTACACCTTTATATAGATAAATTCATGTAAGTCCTTATAAAAAAACTTATATCTCCAATTACAAAAATGATCCCACAATAATGTGTCCCACTTATAGGACATATTTTTGTCTAAAACCACATATTTTTTAGAAAAATTAATGTTTTAAGCCTCTAAGGTCCATCTAAAGGGGTTTGATTGAAGGTAGTTAGATCAAATCCTCTTAGATAGAACCCCCATAGGCTCAAATTAAACTCTCAATGGAGTCTCTTTCACACCTATCAAAATGTCAACAAAAAATCAAATTTGCTTCACCTATTGGGGGGGCAAATAAAGTCATTTAAAAATGTCATTTTGTAAGTATATATCCCTTAGTATTATTACTTTTACAAAAAATATAATATATATATGTTTCTTTAATATTATATTTTAATTTCGGTTTGTTAAGGGGCCGAGTTGGGTAAATAATTGAGAATCGTTGTAGGATGGTTTGTTGGGAAAAACCTTCGGAAGGATGGTGGAAGATAAACTTTGATGGGGCTTCAAAGGGAAATCCTCGCCCTTCAGGGGTAGGATTTATCATCCGAGATTGGAACGGTGATGTGGTAGCGTTGGAGCAAAGAAATTGTTGGAAGGAACGAATAATACAGCTGAAGCTCTTGCAGCTTTGTTGGCAATTAAGTGTGGAAAAAATTTAGGTGCTAGAAAGGTCCACTTAGAAGGGGACTCGATGATAGTTGTGCAAGCGGTGATAAATGGATCAATTCATGCATGGCACCTTCAATTTGTGGTTGCACAAATTAGAGAAGAACTAGCCAATGTTGAATCTTTTTTGGTGAGTCATATTAGACGTGGTGGAAATGTCGAAGCGGATGTGCTATCTAAATGGGCGCTATCTTTTAGCGAGGTTGGTGACTTCAAATTTGAAGACTTTAGAGATGTAAGGATAGCAGATTTTTGGTGACATTACAGGGGAGTACGTTGCATTGAATGCATAAAGTGGTAGCCAAGGTTCGGAATTTAGACAAGACTAGCAAGCGATGGAGAAGCCAATCGATGGCCTTGCAGTACCGGTAGCAATTAATTTGAAGTGGGTGGTGAAAGATAGATTTAAAGCCGAGGCAATGATGATTTCCTCGCATTTCGAAGCGATAAAAACATTTGGCAACAGTATTCTAGTGGTGAAGGCAATGTGCTCTCAGAGAAAAATGGAGGCCAACTTTACTTTTCAATCATGCAGGCAATTGAGTCTGTTTTTTGGTGAAGCGTCGGCAAAGAGATTAGGGGGTTTATTCCTCATTGAAGACGATTGACTTGTGCAGTGTGTAAGAATGATCATCAACAGGGATTTTGGTGCTCTGGGGCACATGCTTAGAACAAACCTCAACATGTACTCCATGATTGTGGCATGGGGTCTCGACATAGGAGAATCTGTGGAATTGGTGCGTAAAGTGATGCAGAAAATTGTTCACGGGGACTTTTTGGTAGATATGGATTCCATCTTTGAATGGGTGATACCGAGGGTTGGCCTGGACATTTCTGAAGGAATTATTGATGAAGAGATGGAGTTACTCTATGGGGGCACCGAAATTAAGCCATTCATTCGATGGCCGAAAGGAAGCTTTAAATCCAGGTGTCAGGAAGAAGCTAGACTGGGATGGAAGGTGCTTAAGGTCTTTATTGAGCTCATGGAGGTTGAAGAGTTCATTGAGAAGGCCAAAATGGAAGCGCAAGGCAAGGTGGTGAAAGTGAAGAGTCAGAGTAAACGACAGTCGAAGAAATGGAGCAGGTACCAGAAGAAGAAGCAAATGAAAGAGCTAGGTGAAGGACCGCTAAGCTCAGGTAGTGCTCGTGACTGAAAGATCCTATGGAGTCTTTTTTGCTCCTTTTGTTTGAATTTTTGCCACTATCAATGAATTGTTGTCTTGGGGTCTCGGGTTGGTAAGTTTTCTCGGTTATGGTAGTTCGGTTTGGGGATAGTTCATAGAACGTTGGTGGTGGTTTTTTGCATTGTTAACAGTTACAGTGTTTAAAGGCTTTGGTGGGTGGTTGTTGCACATTAAGGTGCTTGTTTTCTTTCTTCTAGGAAAATTTTTGTATCAAACTGAAATGGATGTAATATTTATTTTCAAGTAATATAAAATTTCGTGTTATCGACCAATATATATATATATATATATATTATATTTTAATTTTTTTTATAATGAATGTATGTCTATTATGAAAACATAATGATCTTTATCAAGGCATATGAGAAATAACAAATATTATTAAACAAATCTTAAAAATTTTAAATGTGTTATGAAATAATATGTCTAATTTTTTTTGTTAGCATTAATTTAAAAATTAATAATAATAAAATATTTAATAAAAAATATCAAAAAATATTCATGCAATAAATATGGAAGCTAATGATTTAATTCTAATAGATCATACCTTTTTTAATTTTTAGTGAAAGTTATGTGTTATGGAATAATCTCACTCAATACAATATTATTAAAAAAATTAATTGAAAAAAAAGAGATAAATAATTATTTAAAGAAAATTAAAATTTTAGTTTGAATCTACATATAAATGCCACAACTCATTAGTTTACATCATCCTTAAACTCTTGAGTGTTTGTTCCTTTAATTGACACTAATTGAAAATATTGAAAAAGTTGATTTTGAGTAGGGGAGAGGGGCCTATAGTGGAGCACCCTAACTTCGCGTTTCTCAAAATCCTATGTGGAAATTTCAAATCACTCCCAATTTTGTACAACAGTTTATTCGACAACTCATGTGCTTTTATATTTCATTTTAGGGCCACATCATCAAATATAATGCCACATCAGCATGCTTTTTGTTGAGGTATCCAAAAAGACCCAAAAAAAAAGTGAGACCGATAGTGGTGCACTGAGTCATGTTTTATTGGTGTGTTGATGTGGCATCACATGATTTGTCACTTTGCATACTTTATGGATAAAAAGTGTTTTGCAATTGGATATTAAAGTGCTCCACTATGGGGCTCACTAAGGACTACTTCTATTCCTACTATTAGACCATGCTCCATTATGGGCCCCTCTCCCCTATCCTAGTTAAACCAAAAAATGAGACACTAGTTCTATCATCTATGTCAAATAAATTTCAATTAAAAATGCTAAATTTTAAAGGATTTATGAGAAAAATGTGTATAAAAACTTTGACATCAAAGCACACATGATGTTATTCCCATCTCTCCCCAAAACTCCCTAAACTACCTTACAAGAATCAACTCCAAACTAATTACTTATTAAACTTAATACTAAGTCTCTTTATTAGAATATGTAAATTTTAACTTTTCAATAAAATATAGAAAACTATTTTGTTAAATTTATTTTTAAAAAGATCTATGAAATTGTAAGTCATTCTCTTAACAAGGGTGGTAGATTGAAATGATTCTCTTTTATGGTTGGAAAGCATTCTATGATAGTTTTCTATAAAATGGTTAAATTAGAAAATTTAAGCAACATCAAAGGAGATATGGTTGTTTCAAGTTAACCTTGCAAATTAGATTTTGATATTTTAATATGAAATTTAAAAAATCACTTTTTCAATTTTAGTAACCAAATCTTTATATTTTGAAGTAAATTTTAAAATATTTTCATTTCACATTTAATTACATTTAAAGTTAAGATAAAAAATTGCATTGAAGCCATGTTTTATTGAAATCTTAAATCTTGTTTCATTGTAATGAAAATTGAGGACACGTCTTTTTTTTAAGGATGATATTGGTTCTAGAGAATGAAATTTGAGGATAAATCTTTTTTTTGGAAATGATGATATTGGTGCTAGAGAATGATAGATTCATTTTTTTGATGAATACGTGTCTATTAAATATAAATCAAAATATAATACACATATTCACAAAAAAAGGAGGAAACAAGGTCAATCCACAAAGTCACATGGGAAGAGCCTGAAAAGCTAGCATAAAATAAAAAACAAAGTTGCTAAGCGATGAGAGCAGTGCCAACAGGGGGTGAAGGAGGGTCCAGGTCATCCAATTTGCCCCATACATCAGTGGGGTCTGAGGTGGCATTAGGCACAAACCACCTATCTTCAACATTATCTTATTTATCTTGTGCATCATTCTGAACTAGAAAAACAACCCAAGCTAGCTAAGGGGGCCATTTGGAAGACTCGGGCCAGCTCCCACCACCACCAAATGAAGGCTAGCTACTACCACCACCAGTCATTGGCCCCACCCCCCCGAGGACCCCCTAGAGGCAACACCTCTAGGCAGAGGAGAGGAAAAATGCCACCGCGATGAATCACGCCTACCACCAAAGTGGTAGTGAGGAGCCTGAGATTTGGGAGACCACGAGCATTGAGCATAAAAACTCTAGTTGTGCGGCCAACCTTGAGGAGGAGAATGACTGCAAGAAGTAAAGTTTTTTGGTGGCACTTTGGCCACGATGCATGAGGCATTACCCCAATGGTCGAGCAGCTCCTGAAGGTGCACAACCCATAGGGCCACCTTGCTTGCTTGGACCTAAATCTGGAGCATCACATTGGAACAAATAGAAGCTTTAGTGAAAAGTGAAACAACAAAATCAATAGAGTTATGAGAGAAAATAACATTTCTATCCTTCCATAAGGAAAATAAAATCTCCACCCTAAAAGAATGCTAGACTTGGGTATACTTGGAAGGAATAAAAATCCAATCCCCCCAAAAGAACCATATACCAGGAAAAGGGTCTTGGTCGAAAGGGTTGAAAGAAGTCATGAATCCAACTCCAAAGTTGTTGAGCATGGCGATAAAACCAGAAGAGATGCTTGAAAGTCTCTAGTTGGACATAAAATAGACAACGAGTGTCTGGAATACCCATGTGCCAAAGGTGAGAGCCTATAGGAAAGCCTTGGAAAATAATACACCAAGCGAAATGGGTGAGTTTCAGCTCAATAACAACTAACCAAATGTTGTGAAACCGATGTTTCCAAGTAGACAAAGTAGACTATAAACGTCACTGATAGTTCAACAAAGACACCATAGGGAGGTGCAAAGAAAGACAATAGTACCCCAAACACGACTTCTAATTGCAACAAGTAGTGTCTGGGTACCAATACAAATCCTTCCACCATGGCTTAACAGAGTGGATACCAATTTTGTGAAGCATCTCCAGTAGCAAAGCAACCAGGATAGAATCAAATTTCTGTCGATTTGGCCATGAGAGTTGAAACTACGTTTTCATATCTTTCTAAGAGTGAAGATTCATTATGGCTTTGGAAAAAAAATCACGAGAAGTGCGGATGCCTTTTTTATGAAACCGAAGGGCATGGATCCTAGGAAAACAAGCCAAAGGGAGCCCTTGAACTTAAATAAGCGAAGACCACTAGAGGTTGTGATGGTTGATAGACTATTCATCTCGAAAGCTAGAGCCTACCCACAAAAGCCAAAGCATGCCATATATTGTTGGCAACAAAGGTGCCTTCGATATGAATGACACCTTTCATAACCATAAGGGTTTGAAAACCAATCCCCTTCCAGGCAGGTCGATTAGTTGGGAAACAAAAATCAATGCAATGCCTAAGAAGAATTTTCCAGGCTTCATTCCCAAAAATCACCCGCACAATCCATTTGACACAAAGAGCCAACCCTTGCCACTAAGTAGAAAGAAGCCCTAGTCCATCAAAATCTCATAGAAGACAACAAAACTCCCAAGAAACACAGTGAAAACCTTTGTGATCTTCTGAAGAAGCCCATAAAAAATCATGAAGTATATTTTCAAGCTTCAAATAAAAATCTTTGGAAGGGGCCCAACAAGAATAATACTAAGCATGAGTTGCCGCAAGAATTTTAGAACAAATCTAGAATTTAACAACCAAAGAGAG